>JAGKTI010008054.1:0-34798 GCA_018397915.1 Birgus latro | reverse complement strand
TCTGTTGCAGATTTAAGAAAGCCAAGCCCCGACCCGTAGTCAGTTTGCCCATGGTGTCTAAGTTTAACGAAGCCATAGCCATGGATTTAAAAAAGCTTGGGGAAGGCATTATTTCTTAGTCCTTGTTGATTTGGCGACCAGGTATTGTAATGCGATAGTAATCGTGGATACGTGTACGCCCACAATTATCAAAGGAATATTTCGGAGCTGGATTGTTGTGTTTGGCGCAACTAGAAAAATTCTTACAGACAATGGCTGTGAATTCAACAATGCGGAAATGCGAGTACTGGGAGAGGCCTTTAATATCAAGATCATGACAACGTCTGCAGAGAGTCCTTGGAGCAATGGAGTCTGTGAGCGTCAAAATGCAGTCATTGGTGACACTGTTAGGAAGATAGTGGCTGATAGCCAGTGTGAATTGGATGTGGCCTTGGCATGGGCAGTATCGGCAAGAAATGCTCTCACCAACTACTCAGGCTTTTCTCCTAACCAACTTGTTTTTGGTCAAAACTCTGGTCTGCCTAACGTGTACGCAAATGATCCTCCAGCCTTGGAACCTTCATCACCATCGAAAATTGTGAGAGACAACTTGAACGCTCTTCATTTAGCTAGACAAGAGTTTATAAAGACCGAATTAGATGAATGTTTGGCTAGGGTTCTGCGGCACAATGTACGTTCGAGTGACCTAAACGACATCCGAAATGGAGATGAAGTCTTCTACAAAAGAAATGACAGTCATGAGTGGCACGGTCCCGGAACTGTAATAGGCAGAGATGGGAAACAAATTCTGGTGAGACACGGCGGTGTCTACGTGCGAGTGCACGTATGTCATCCAGCGCGTGCGCCAGAGCAAGATACTACAGTTGAAAGTGGTGTAAGCAGTGATGAGAAGAACAATGTTGTCCAGGAGAAGCCTAGTGACGATCCTCCACAAGTGTTGAATGACTATCCACCAGATGATGAGTCGGAAGATGGTGTGGTTCCAATAGATGAGCCTCCCACAGTTTCTGTTCTGATTAATCAGCTTCCAAAAGTTTCTGTTGGTCAACGTATAAAGGGAGAAAGTGGAGAGTTGGTGTCTGGAAGGATTATGAGGCGGGTAGGTAAAACCACTGGAAAGTACAAACACTGATATAATTCTAAGAGGGACTCTGACGGCAGCATTGATTGGATAGATTTGGAGAAGGATCTTAGCGAATGGGAAGTGGTTGATGATGATGCAGAAATGCTTGTTCTTTTCAACTCTGAGGCCATATTATGTGCTAAGGAAAATGCAATTGCAAACTGGCAGAATAATGATGTGTATGAGGAAGTAGATGATGTTGGGCAAGGTGCCTTAACGGTTCGATGGGTTGTGACGGAAAAACTGAAAAATGGAAAGCCTATTGTTAAGGCCCGCTTAGTCGCCAGAGGATTTGAGGAAGACACAGTGGATCTCTGAAAAGACTCGCCTACTTGTTCAAAGGAAGCAGTGCGTTTGGCACTTTCTTTGGCCTCCACCAACCAGTGGGATTGCCACACTATGGACATGAAAGCTGCCTACTTGCAAGGTAACGACATTGAGAGAGTTGCTCATTTAAGTCCTCCGCCTGAATATGCAAATGGTAAGTTATGGAAACTAAAGAGAACTGTTTACGGCCTTTGTGATGTTGCTAGGCATTGGTATCTGCGCGTAAAAGATCAGTTGTTGAGTCTCGGAGCTAAAGTGTCATCACTGAATTCAGCGCTGTTCTCTTGGAGCAATGGTGGCAAAGTCGAAGGCATTGTATGCATCTACATCGACGACTTCCTTTGGGCTGGTACACATGAGTTCGAACAGCAAGTGATAAATCATTTGAGTCAAATATTCCTCATCGGCAGTTAAGAATCAAAAGCCTTCAAATACGTTGGTCTCAATGTCATTTCCAACATCGATGGCAGCATAATGCTCGACCAATTCCAGTATGCTTCATCTTTGAAACCAGTCACGCTGAGTAAACATCATGCAGCAGTAAAATCAGGGGAGCTGTCCGAGTCTGAGAAAATGGAGTACCGAGCATTAATTGGGCAACTCAATTGGACTGCCACACACACTCGGCCAGATATTGCCTTTGATGTGTGTGAGTTGAGTGTGAATAGCAACCGAGCTACCATAGCGGATTTGCTTAGACTCAATAAGGTGATCTCAAGGGTGAAGACTGACAACATGAAGCTATACATTCCAAGAATGGGGCCGATCAAGGACTGTCACATAGTGTTTTTCGGATGCCTCATTTGCCAAACTTGTAGGCAATGGATCTCAGGGAAGTTTTGTGATCTTCCTACGAGATGCTAGTGAGGCAAGATGTCCTATATTCTGGCAGACAAGAAAGATCAGGAGGGTCGTCAAATCTACCTTATCTGCTGAGGCGTTGGCGCTGCTTGAATGTGCTGAGACTGCTGTATATCTCTCCAACATATTGTGTGAGGTTTCTGAATGTGGAAAGATCAAAATAAAGTGTTTCGTCGACAACAAGAGTCTGGTGGCGCCCTTTACTCCTGTAGGAGCATAGAAGACAGGAGACTGCGCATTGATATTGCTGTGTTGCGGGACATGTTGGAGCGGGGGAAGATTGATGAGGTATCCTGGGTGGATACATCACAACAACTGGCTGATTGTCTCACCAAGAAAGGTGCCTCGACCGAGCGGCTGCGTGCAGCAGTCAGCCAAGACTAGAAAGTTTATAATACTTCAAGAGACATCACATATCTATATATGGCCACAGACTGGGTCTTGATAGTAATTAAACAAAAGTCTATGTATTGGATACATTGTGTGTATCAGATGCAAACAGACTATCCAGCTTCGTCCTTGAAATCTTCTGTCAAATTAAGAAGAGAGGACGAGAGTGTTAGTGCATATTGTTGTTAGTCTGTGTGCACACGCACACACCTGCTAAGTCACGAGTGATGAGGTCACCGGAAGGTTCGTGTGATATGCAACCGGGGACCTTGGCATTTCACGTTGTGAGGCCAGTGAGTGTGGTTTGTCTAGTTTCCTACAACCCGGACTGCGACAGGGAGATGGGGCCCTTGGGACTTGTGGATGAAGTGCGACCTTTCAGAAAGCACATCATTAATCATCAGAATCGTCGTTGCTTGCGTCAATTAACCATTGACAGTTTTTTCAGGGAAGTCAACCCTGCCGTTGTCAACCCTCACTCCATACCATCATCTCACCAAGACAGGCCTTCTAGCTCCGAGCCACAGCCCAGCACATGAGGCACGGTGGAGTCACCACTGGATGTTAGTTTGCGGCTATCTTCTGAGTCCTCTGCAATGGATGGCGTATCACCACGTCCCACCAAGGAGCCCCTACGCCGCCTCTGACAGCTCATCTCGGACTCTGACAGCGACTAAATTCTCCAGGACTCGTCACTAGACCACACGGGAATTTAATGTTATGTACAGTGCAGTGAAGTGATGTGATGCAAGGTAAGTGAAAGGAAACGTTGTGGAAAGTGCTGGTGAGAAGTGCTGGTGAGTGTAAGTGCAGCGGAAGTGCTAAGTGTGTCAGGTGCAAGGTCTTACTGTCAGAATCTGAGATGACCGAGTGGGTTATACATCAGGATGGCGGCATCATTCTCGTAAGTACCCTAACTTCATCAAAATTCCTTGTTTTGTTCTTCCCATATCATTAATCTCATGTATAGACTGTGTGGAGGATGATTTCCATAATGATTTTCATGTCTAACCTGTTTTCAGCATGCTGTAAAGTGGTAAAAAAATTTCCATAAATGTTAATCATAATTTCTTGCTTTCAATTTAATTTTTTCATGCATGGTTTTGAAGTGCACCAGCTATGAAAGAGGTGAATGCCACTGATTTGTGTGAAAGATGATTTCCATAATGATTTTCATGTCTAACCTGTTTTCAGCATGCTGTAAAGTGGTAAAAAAATTCCCATAAATCTTAATCATAATTTCCTGCTTTCAATTTAATTTTTTCGTGCATGGTTTTGAAGTGCACCAGCTATAAAAAAGGTGAATGCCATTGACTTGTGTGAAAGATGATTTCCATAATGATTTTCATGTCTAACCTGTTTTCAGCATGCTGTAAAGTGGTAAAAAAATTCCAATAAATGTTAATCATAATTTCCTGCTTTCAATTTAATTTTTTCATGCATGGTTTTGAAGTGCACCAGCTATGAAAAAGGTGAATGCCATCGATTTGTGTGAAAGATGATTTCCATAATGATTTTCATGTCTAACCTGTTTTCAACATGCTGTAAAATGGTAAAAAATTCCCATAAATGTTAATCATAATTTCCTGCTTTTAATTTTATTTTTTCATGCATGGTTACCACTACTATTGAAGTGCACCAGCTGTGAAAAAGGTGAATGCCACTGATTTTCATGCCTGGTACCTAAACAATGCTGCCAACTCAGTGAACAGCTGTGCCAAACTTACCTCAAATTCATTCTTTTTGGGTTAAATTTAAATGAATTCATGCTTTGTGTTCATTATTTTAGTGCACTAGCTGTGAAAATGGCGAATGCCAGTGAATTTCATGTCCGGTCCTAACCTAACCTAACCTAACCTAACCATTTTTCTGGTAACAATTTACATCATTTACTGTATTTGTTGCTTTGTATCCAATAATTTTGTGCATAAAATGTGAGAAAAGATGATTTCCAAGTCCGATACTTACTTACACTATGGTGGCAAGTTCTGAGCTCCTATGCCTTACTCACCTCTAAATCATCATGTTTTGGTTAAAATTCAATTAATTCATGCTTTGTGTGCATTATTTATGTGAAAAGGGACCTAAATAAGTGCTATGCATGTCCAGTAGGGAGGTAGGAAGGTAGTTTTCTGATTTAGGTTAGGTTAGGTTAGGGTCAGGAATGACCGGTGCTGGAGCTTCGGGGCCACTATCCGGAAAAGACCACTGTCCGGACATGCCTTTGGCTCTATTACGTCGGATAGTGGAGGGATTACTGTATATCAGTACTAGGTTAAATTAAGTGGTGTTCTAATATAGCAGAGCAAGTATAAGCAAAACTGTTGCTCAAATAATAAAATACATCCAATTAGTGCAAGAACCCGCTGGTACAACGCATCATCAGCTGGGTGTCGTCTGTCACCAGGCGGGTAGTAGGAAGATGCAAACTTGTAAGCAGAAGTTATCTTTCTAAGTGAGAATTACTGCAAGATGAGCACAATCTTTAGTAAAGTGAATATGGAAGGAGTTAAGAAATGGAATAAAGGATGATTTCTACTCAGAACTGGTTGAAGTGGAAACATATACAGTAATCCCTGTAAGACCCGAATGCCTAAGTCCCGGACACCCCAAGTCTTGGACATTTTGGGCTGGGGCCTCAGGAACCCAAGAATGCCCCCAGAATGCAAAAAATCTGAAAAAAATCCGAAATTTTTTGAACCGTAACTTTGAACTGCCGAACACCTGTTTTGGTGGGTAGATAGTGGTCCCCCGCTTCCCTCCTCTCACCAGTTACTGCCTGACTATCATCGGGAGTAAGTGCTCCTCACAATCGTTGCCCCAGTGAATAAACTGCAATACCTCGTCACTAGACCACATGGGAATTTACAGTGTTGTGCAGTGTTAAGAAATCAGAAATTAGAATACAAAGGATCAAATGCAGCACAACACTGGAGGCAGTTTATCTCCATAACAGATGGACGTGTTGTAAGTACTGTACCCTGAATACTGCTAAATATTTTCATGCTTGTCGTAAGAGGCGACTAAAAGGGTTAATGGTGGGTTAGTGCTCCACCCCGTAAAAACAACTAACTAAAAATACGAACAGGAAGCCTCGGACCAGGAATGACCAAAAGTTGACGAAAAAGAAACGGACAAAGGACAAGGTAAAGATTGCGACCTGGAATGTAAGGGATATGAGTGATGAGGTGAAAAAGAGAGAGATTGTACAGGTGCTTGAGAGTGCGAAAGTGGATATATGTGGAATAACTGAAACTAAATGGCGAAGTGAGAGTGTGAGAGAATGGGAATATGGATGGGGTATATGCGCGGAAGTGGGTGAGATTGAGAGGGCGAAAGAGGGAGTGTGTATTGTTGTGAGCAACAGGTGGAAGGAGAATGTAAGAAAGTATGGATCAGTTGGGTCAAGGATTGTGTGGGTAAGAGTGAAAGTTGGACTACAAATGTGGCCAACTGTGTGCGTGTTTGCGCCAACGCAAGATTGTGTAAGTAGAGTGACAGAAGAGTTTTGGACAAATGTGGAAGCTTGCTTGGAAAAGTTTGAAAGGAATGAAAGTGTTTCTGATTGGAGATATGAATGGAAAAGTAGGGAATGAGAAGGTGGATGGAGTGGTTAGTGAGTGGGGTGTGCCTGCAGAGATGGATGAGAATGGCAGTGCTTTAGTGGACATTTGTGCTGGGAGGGGGTTGGTGGTAGCTAATACCCTCTTCAGGCACAAAATGATCCATAGGTATACATGGCGAGTGGTGAGAAGAGAGGACGGTGGAATGAATGAACGGAAGGCAATGACTGACTATGCGTGTGTAGATGAAAGGATGAGAAGATATGTAATGGATGCAAGAGTATATAGAGGCTGGGGGAGTCGACTTTCTCAGAATCAGAATCCAAACAAGATGGAAGAAGAGATGAAGGGAAGGACAGGAGGAAGTATTTGTTACAAGGAGGGTAGAAAAGTTACAAGAGGATGGAATAAAGGCTGAATATAAAAGGGAAGTGGAGGAGCGATTGGGTAAATATAGAATGGAGCAGATAGGGGACGTGGGAGGTGTGTGCAAGGTATTCACAGAAGAAATCTGTGCAGCATGTGAGGTGGTGTGTGGGGTGAAGAGAAGACGAAAGGGGGTTCAGGGAACAGCATGGTGGACTGAAAAGGTGAGAAAGGCTGTGGCACAAAAGAGGAAAGCATATAATGAGTGGATGAGGAACAGGGGTGACGAAGAAGCTGAGAAACGGACGAGAGAGTTATATGTAGTGAGGAGGAGAGAGGTGAAAAGATTAGTAAGAGAGTAAGAAGAGAGTGGATGAGGAATTTGGAAGGAATCTGAGTGCAAAGTGGAGGGAATGTAAGAAAATGTTCTGGAAGGAGGTAAAGAGAGCTAGACAGGGTGCCAACGAAGTCAGTGGGGGTGTGAAAGATAAAAATGGTAGATTACTAGTGGAGAAGGGAGAAAAGTAAACAGATGGAGAGAACAGTTTAATGAACTGTTAAACATAGAGAATCAAAGTAATGCAAGTATAAGTGGCTGGGGAATGGCAGGGAGAAGGAGGGTTGTGAGAAGAGAAGAAGAAATCACCAGGATGGAAGTGGTGGAAGCAATGAAGAAAGTTAAAATGGGGAAAGCCCCAGGAATTGATGGAGTGTGTGGTGAAATGCTGAAGCATGGGGGAGAGATAGTAATAGAATGGATGTGGAAGATGTGCAGATTGGCTTGGGAGGAGGGTACAGTCCCGGAGGATTGGAAGTCAGTTATAATTATTCCTCTGTACAAAGGAAAAGGGGAAAAAGCAGTGTGTGGTAATCATAGGGGCATTTGCCTTCTCAGTGTAATAGGAAAAGTATATGGTAGGATACTTATTGACAGAGTTAGGGAAATTACTGAGGAATTAGTTGGAGAAGAACAAGGAGGTTTCAGGAAGGGAAGAGGTTGTGTAGACCAGATATTCATTCTTAGATCCTTAGTGGAAAAGTTTCTAGAGAAGGGCAAGAAGTTGTATGCAGCCTTCATGGATCTGGAGAAAACATATGACAGGGTGGATAGACAAGGATTGTGGAAGGTATTAAGAATATATGGAGTGGATGGGAAGTTGTTGAAGGCAGTGAAAAGTATGTATGAGGGTGCTAAGGCTGCAGTGCGTGTGGATGGCAAACTGAGTGAATCTTTCCATTTGAAGGTTGGATTGAAACAAGGATGTGTCATGTCTCTATGGTTGTTCAATCTGTACATGGATGGGGTTATAAAAGAGATACAAGGTCGGGCAGTGGATGTTGAAGCAGCCCAAGTGAGAGAGGGCAGTGTGTGGAAACTCCCTGTACTGTTGTTTGCAGAAGATACTGTGTTATTGAGCGAAGACAAAGGGGAGCTGCAAGGCTTGGTAGATGAGTTTGGGAGAGTGTGTAAGAAACGGAATCTAAAGGTGAATGTAGGGAAGAGTAAAGTGATGGTCTTTGAGAGAAGTGAAGCCAGTGAATGTACAGTGAGATTGGATGGGAAGGATATGGAGAATGTGAGTGAATTTAAGTACTTGGGCAGTGTGATGAGTAAGGATGGAAGTCTGGAGGGTGAAGTGCTCGAAACGGTGCACTAGGGAAGGATGTTGCTGGTTCGTTGAAAGCAGTGATAAGAAACAGGGAGGTGAGCATGGAAGTGAAAAAGTTGTTACATGACAGTATTGTGATACCAACTCTGACATATGGAAGTGAAGCTTGGACCCTGTTGGAAGGACAGAAGTCAAGAGTGAAAGCAGTGGAAATGAGTTATTTGAGAGGAGAATGTGGAGTCACATGGAGAGACAGACTAACAAATGAGGAAGTGAAGTAGCGTTGTGGTATGGTTGAGGATGTGATGGGAAGCGTTAGGAGAAACACGTTAAGGTGGTTTGGGCATGTCGAGAGGATGGAGAGTGAAAGACTGACGAGGAGAGTGTAAGTGAGTGAGGTGGAGGGGGCGAGAGGGAGGGGGAGGCTGGGGATGAGATGGAGGGATGGAGTGGAGAGCTATATAAGAGAGGGGGGTGTGAGTTGGGAGCGTTGTAGTGAAATGGCAGGGGACAGAGTGACATGGAGGTGATTTGTTTGTGGCCACCCTGTGCGGGATTGCGGCGTCAGGCAATAGATAGATTTTTTTTTTTTTTTAATGCAAGGAAGAAGGAACCAAAGGCCAGGGCCCGCATACTATTCCTTCCAAGAAAGAGTAAAAACAATACAAAAGAGAGCCAAATTCAAGATTCATTCATTTCGAGATGCCTGGACACACTGCGCTTGAAAGATTGGAGATCATAGGAAGTAGGGAATACAGACAGAGGGAGACAGTTCCAGAGTTGACCAGTTGCATAAATGAAGGACTGGGAGTAACGGTTAACTCTTGCATTAGAGAGTTGGACAGAAAAGGGATGAGAGTTTGTCGCTAGACGGGTACTACGTGCCCGTCGTAGAGGTGGAGGGATGCAAGCAGACAGTTCAGAGGAACAGTGACCATTGAAGTAGCGATAGAAGAGAGATAAAGAAGCAACAGTGCGGCGAAGAGACAAAGGTTGAAGGGAATCAGTAAGAGAAGAAGAGTTAATGAGACGAAAAGCCTTTGACTCCACCCAATTGAGAAGGGCTGCATGTGGGGAGCCTCCCCACACATGAGAGTTGTACTCCATACACGGGCGAATAAAACCCGTGTACAAGGTCAACATCTGTGCAGGGGTAAAGAAAGTTCGGAGTCGGCCCAGCACACCTAATCTCTTGGAAGCAGATTTCACAAGAGATGTAATATGTTCTTTCCAAGACAAATCCCGAGAGAATGAAACCCCTAGCATGTTCAAGGATGATGCAGGACTGAGCTGGACATTATTAAACATTAGTGGGTAACCCTGAGGAAGATTTTGTCGGGTTGATAACTGTAAGAACTGAGTTTTTGATGCATTAAAAATAACAAGATTATTTTTACCCCAATCAGAGATATGAGCATGAGCCCAGTCAGACATTAGGTGTGCCATAGCCTCATCCCTTGTTTGCTGAAGTACCTGCTGAGATGGACGTTGCGGAAATCGAATGGAAAGGTGAAGGGTGGAATCATCAGCATATGAGTGGATAGGGTTAGATGTACAGCTTAGAAGGTCATTGATGAATAAAAGAAAGAGAGTTGGTGATAGGACAGAGCCCTGAGGAACACCACTGTTGATAGGTCTAGGAGAGGAACAATGGCCGTCTACAACAGCAGCTATAGAACGACCAGAAAGGAAGCTAGAGATGAAGGCACAGATAGAAGGATAGAAACCGTAAGAGGGCAGTTTGGAAATCAAAGATTTATGCCAGACTCGATCGAAAGCCTTTGAGATGTCAAGTGCAATGGCAAAGCTTTCGCCAAAGTCCCGAAAGGAGGATGACCTGGAGTCTGAAAGGTAGGTGAGAAGATCGCCAGTGGAGCGTCCCTGACGGAACCCATACTAACGATCAGAAAGAAGGTTGTGACAGGAAAGATGCTTTAAAATTTTTCTGTTAAGAACTGATTCAAAAATTTTTGATACATTGGATGTTAAAGCAATTGGACGATAGTTGGAGGGTTGGGAATGGTCACCCTTCTTTGGGACTGGCTGAATGAGAGCAAACTTCCAGCAAGAAGGAAAGGTACAAGTTGAGAGACAAAGGCGAAAGAGTTTACCTAGGCAGGGTGTAAGCACAGAAGCACAGTTCTTGAGGACAACAGGAGGGACTCCATCAGGCCCATATGCCTTGTTAATACTGAGGCGCCAGTGATGGCAGAAAATACATCAGCTGAAGAAATTTTAATGCCAATCATGAGGAAGTCTGAGGGGGGAAGTGATGGAGGAACAGCACCGGAATTCTCTAAGGTAGAATTGGAGGAGAATCTGAGCGAAGAGATCTGCTTTATCAGTAGAAGAAACAGCTACAGAGCCATCAGAGTAGAAAAGAGGAGGGAAGGATGATGAGGTAAAGTTGTTAGAAAGGTTTTTGGCAAGGTGCCAAAAGAAGCGAGAAGAATTTGAGTTGGAGAGTTGGGAACATTTAGCACGGATGAAATTATTTTTAGCAGAGCGAAGAACAGACTTAGCACAATTCCGGGAAGAAATATAAAAAAGATGTGATTCAGGGGTGGGTTGGCTCCGGTACCTTTTAAAGGCCCTCTCTCTGTTGCGGACAGCATTAGAACAAGCGTGATTAAACCAAGCCTTTCTTGCATTAGACAGAGGATATGAAAAAGGAATGTATGCTTCCATGCCCGAGAAAATAACCTCCGTAATGCGCAGGGCACACTCAGACAGCTCCTGGCCATGGAAGCAATAATCATTCCAAGGAAAATCAAAGAAGTACTGCCTGAGGGCCTCCCAATCTGCAGCTCCAAAGTGCCACAGGTAGCGTTTCTTTGGAGGGTCCACAGGCTGCACTGGAACAATAGGACAGGTTAAGGTAATAAGGTTATGATCGGAGGAGCCCAATGGAGAGAAAAGATTAACAGTGTAAGCAGAAGGATTAGTTGTTAGGAAAAGGTCAAGTATGTTGGAACTCTCTCCAAGGCGGTCATAGACCTCTAATTCCTCATTCTCTCATCGCTCATTTAATTTAATTCATGCTTCTATCTATCTACTGCCAGATGCCATAATCTCATAAAGGGTGGCCATTTGACTTTGAGTTATTTGTTTTACAGAGAGGGGCACTAACCCTCCACCAACCCACTCGTTGACACGTAGGGAGCATGTATAGTTTCGTTATATGGTTACCACCCAGCTTTGTACATGGTTTCTTGGCTTATAGGAAACAATTTGGCTTGTCACTCAATGTAAAGCCACCTGTAAAGGAAAGAAAAGCAATAAGAAGTGACAGGAAAGATGGGAGACAGGAAGAGAGGAGGGTAGGCACAGAAAAAGAATGATAAAGGCTAAGGAAGAAGTAGGCAGCACTACATCAAGTGAGAGGATGATGGTCGCCACCACCTATTTCATGCTTTCTGTCCCTTATTGGTGAGTTTAGGGTCTGAAAAAGGTGATGTTTATATCTGGTTAGGAGTTTCATTATGCTGTCAACTGGAAAATATTTTTCATACTCACCTGTAATTCCTAATTCACTGGTTCCATTTCATTTATTTCATGCTTTATATCCCTTACTGAAGTATATAGGGTCTGAAAAAGGTGATGTTTATGTCCGGTTAGGAGTTTCATTAGGTTGTCAACTTGTAAATATTTTCCATACTCACCTGTAATTCCTCATTCTGATTCCTTTTCAGTTATTTCATGCTTTGTGTCTCTTATTTGTGTGAATAGGGTGTTAAATGGGGCCTTAAATAGGTGCTATGCATGTGTGGTTGGGAGTTATGTAGGTGGTTTTATGAGTTAGGGTGGGTCCACAAGTACCTGTCCAGAAGACTCAGGCCCAAGACCCGGACAAACCCAAGATCCAGACATGCCTATGGCTCTATTATGTCGGATCTTGGAGGGATTACTGTAATAAATTAGTAGGGAAAGTGAATAAACTGGAGAAAAATTTTCAGAGTGAAACAGATGAAATTAAGAAGGAATTACACATGAAGGAAGAAAATGAAAAATTAGTAAAGGAATTAAACTAAAAAGACACAACAATAGATGAGCTGTCAGTTGAGGTAGTTTCACTTAGAAGCAAAACTAGTGAAATGGCAAGTACAGTTGTCAACCATGAGTGTATTATGGAGGAGCTCATATGATACAGAGACAATTGGGCAAGCAAGCAGTCTGACAGACCAAAGCAGTGATACTGAAGAGAAAATAACCCAGGTGAACGAAATGACGAGAAGTTGGAAAGATGAAGCAGAAACTATGTATCCTGAAATGGCAACAGTAAGGAAAGACTTAGAAACAAAAGTCAAAGAAAAAAGCATTAGAAAGGAAGTGAAAGAAATCATTAAAAACAACCCAAAACTGGTCAAAGATTCAGCAGATATCAACAAATCAAAAGTAATCACTGGAATAAATGAAGAAGAAATAAGAAACAAAATTTCGAGACAAAAAGGAGATGATAAACATAATGAACGTACTAAAGGAACTATCAGAGGAAATCTGCAATAAAGACACAGAGGAACGCAAAAGGGTAGGGAAATATGAGAGAAATATATCAATGCCCCTAAAAGTAACCTTCCAGAATGTGAACACTGTGGAGGAAAAACTAAAAAATCTGAACACTGTGGAGGAAAAACTAAAAAATCTGAACACTGTGGAGGAAAAACTAAAAAATCTGAACACTGTGGAGGAAAAACTAAAAAATGCAAACAAACTCAGGGGAAAAAAAGGAATTTAAAAAAGTATGGATAAAAAAATGCCTAACTAAAGAAGAACTGGGAATACTAAAGGGGAAGAGGTAGGAAGCAAAAACGAAGAATGAGGAAAGGTCAGAGGAAGAGTAAATTATTTTAACAAAGTAATTGGACTGAAGGTATGAAAGTGGTACATAACCAGCAGTGAATAAAAAGAAGGAAGGTAGTAGACTCAAGTTATGGCAAGTATGTATTAAGTTAATGTACTCAAATGAAGATGGAATGGTGTCTAAATTATTAGAGATGAAAGACTATACCAAAGAAAAGGAACCATATAGTATCTGCCTAACTGAGACAAAATTAACCCCAAAGATATCAAATGATACCCTAAACTTAGAGGAATACAATATATTATGAGGAATGAGAATCTTAACAAAGAAAAATCTACATGTCAGAGAAACAGAACTACATATACCCTCACAAGCAGAACTGATTGCAGTAGAGATTAACACATCTGATGGGAAAGTAATTGTGACAAATTTATACATGCCACCCAAAACAAACACTTGGGAAAGAGGCAAATATGAAGACCTTGCAGAAAGTACAATTCAGAGTTTAAGAGCATTACTAATGGAAGAAGAATCTAAAAGAATTATATTAACTGGAAATTTCAATACAAATATAAACTGGAATACTCTTGATGTAAGAAGCCATGAAAGTTGTTGGGATCAAAAGCTCCTGAATCTTGTGCAGGAGTTTTTCCTAATGCAACATGTAAAGGAAAACACCACAAATGAGGACTTGATGACCCATCAGTATTAAATCTTATATTTACTAAGCAAGAAAATGATTTTGAGAAAATAATGTGTCACCATCCATTCGACAAGTGACCATGCAGTATTAAATTGCAACTTCAGGATTGCATATGACATAGCAGCAGTAATGAGAGCTACAAAAAGAGCCTAAACTACAAAAAGGACAACTACCATGACCTAAAGACGTACTTCTTAGAAACAGATTGGGAAAAGGAGCTTAGAGGACAGGATTTAAGTGTTATATATAGAAAATTCTGTGAATTTTATGAAATAAGAGTCCAAAATTACATCCCTCTGCACAAAAAAACAGAAATGAAAATAAAAAATGGCTTAATATAGGATGAAAAAATCAAAAGAAAAACAGATTTGCTGTGGAATAGATACAGGACACACAAGTGAGAGGGAATATAACAACTATCCACAGGCATCGTTTTCGTTTTCATTTTTGAAGGCTCCAACATGCTTGCATGCGTCGGCCTTGGTCACCTTATGGCGGCTCTCCACGCTGCTCGATCCCTGGCAGCCTCCCTGTTCAGTCCCTTAACCCTTAAGTCACACTTAATGACATCGTCCCATGTCTTTCTCGGTCTACCCCTCCCCCAATATCAACAACTCTCACCCTCTGTACCCAATTACCATCCCCCATCCTCTCCACATGTCCAAACCACCTCAGCCTACCTCTCCTCATCACAACATCAATACACTCCAGTCCCATCCTACCTCAACTTTACCATCGTAAACCCAGCCCCCCCAGCCCTTGCACGCAGGGACGCACTGCACATCCACCTAATCATTGTCATTTCTGTACGTTTAAACCTGCGAATATCCTCTTCCTTTACTGCCCAGGTCTCACTACCAAACAGCATCACACTCCTAACACATGCTGCATACAAAGACCCCTCAGCACGTAAGGAGAGTCCTCTCAATGTCAGGAGAGGCAACAGCTCCCTGAACTTCTTCCAACCACTTCTCACCCTAGCAACCGAGCTAACTCCAGTCCCACCTCTGGCACATAACATGTCTCCCAAATAACGAAACTCCTCCACACACTCAAGAGACTCACCTGCAAGTTCAACCCTCTCACGCCTAACAGTCTCCACCTGCTCTCCCCGACACGCCGCACACATGAAATCAGCATCATCTCGCAGTCTACCTCTAATGCCACTACATCTCTTGTGCACCCATTTATCACAAACACTACACAAGATGGAATCACTTCCCACACCCATGTGGCAAACTGCACATGGCCACTCTCCCTCTCCTCTGATTGTACCGCCACCAACCCTAGATATCATCACTTTTGTTTTATCTGCATTTACCCTTACGCCCTTGTACCCCATACCATCTCTCCACTTCTTAAATCTTTCCTCCACCTCCTTTTCATTCTCTACAATCAACACCAAATCATCAGCATACAACATCTCCCATGGGAGTCCATCTCTGAAGTCACGTGAGAGAGCTTCAAGCACCATGATAAACAACAAGGGACTCAAAACTGACCCCTGGTGCACACCAACATTCATGGAAAGTTCATCACTCAAAGCTCCATTCACTCTTACCTGGGTGTGAGCACCCATGTACATGGCCATAACCACCCTAACCAGCCACTCTTCCAACCCTAGCTTTCTCATTGCCCACTTCACCACCTCTCTAGGGACTCTGTCAAAGGCCTTTTCCAAATCAACAAAAACAAAATACAATTCCCTTTTCTTTCCAATATATTTTTCCTGAAGCTGTCGAACAATGAATATGGCATCAGTGGTCCCCCTGCCTGGCATAAACCCAAACTGCATCTCATTGATATTCACTCGTTCTCTAATCATACCTTCTAGAACTCTCTCCATTACTTTCATTATCTGATCTAAGAGCTTTATACCTCTGTAATTTCCCCTTTCCAGGGCATCACCCTTTCCTTTGTACACATTTACTATTACACTCTTCAGCCAATCATCTGGGAAAATACACTCATATATAATCATATTTATTAGGTCAGTGACTAACCTCACCCCAGTATCTCCTGAGGCCTTCAACATTTCGGTGTCAACCCAGACACACCTGCCACCTTCCCCACCCGCATCCTGCCTATTGCCTGACTCACAGTAGCAGCGTCAATCAAAGGCCAAGGACCAAACACTGGATCAGCTGGCTCCAAACCATCTCTATCCCAATCAAACTCCTCATTCAACAACCGGCTATAATGCTCTCTCCATGCATCTTTAATATCCTCACTGTTCACCACTACCCTTCCATCATCATTCTTCACACACTACTCACCTACAATGTCCCGATTTTTTTTTTTTTTTTTAATGTGTCCGACTCTGGGCATAGGCTTCACAGCCTGCTATCATGGCCCAGCAGTTCTCCTACATACCATGTCACCACTTCGGCGCTAACACCCACCGTCCATATTGAATACATGCCAGGGCTGTCTCATTCAGGACTGGTGTATTGGTATTAACGGGGGTATTTTTACGACGTGTCGGCGGGTCTTCTGGTAGATCAGTAAAGCCTGATTTTGCTGAATTTCAAATCCTTAAACTGTTCCCTGCCCCAGCGAGGATTCGAACCTGGGTCCGGGGGACCGCAGGCCACCTCTCTACCGATTGAGCCACCGCCTCCCCCAATATCCCTCTTCACCTGATTTGCCACCCTAAAAATCATATTTTTCCCTTCTCCATGATTTAGATTATCAAGTAAAAGTCTCTGTGACTCAGACTTCACCCTGTATACCTCTTTTCTAGTCCTGCGCTTGGCAGCCAAGTACTCCTCCCTGTTACCACCATTCTTCCATTCCCGGAAAAGCCTTCTTTTCTCCTTAACTGCAGCTTCTACACCCTCATCCCACCACCAAGTTACTTTATGTCTTGGTGGGTTTCTTGTCCAACCGCATACTGCATCGGTAACTCTCAAGAGGTTGTTCTTTAGGGCTCTATACTGTTCATTAACGCCTCTATCTACGGCTTCCTGTTCAGCCACCACTCTCCTCATCTCACTATAAAAGGCATCCCTTACTGATTGGTTTCCCAGCTTCCATATTTTCCTCCTAGGTACATATGTCCTCCGTCTCATCACTCGTTCCTTAAGCACCATGTCACAAATCAACAGTTTGTGCTGCTGCACACACTCCTTGCTTCCACTCGTTCCTTAAGCACCATGTCACAAATCAACAGTTTGTGCTGCTGCACACACTCCCTGCTTCCTATAACTTTAACATCCCTCACTCTTCTCGTATCAACCCTCCTGACCAGAAAATAATCTATCTGACTACTATTTCCCCCGGACTCGTACGTAATCAACCGGCTGATTCTTTTCCTAAAATGTGTGTTGAACACAATCATGTCCATAGCCTCCCCAAACTCGAGTATTCTTTCCCCTTCCCCATTCCTCACATCATATGCACATCCTCCATGGACTCCTTCGTAACCTTGAGCTGCTTCACCCACATGACCATTTAAATCCCCTCCCAGAACCACTACCTCATCATCACCCATACCACTTACTACACGAATTAAATCATCCCAAAATCTATCCTTCTCTGCGTCATCCAATCCTACCTGTGGAGCATATGCCGATATAACTGAAATCATTTTCCACCCGATCAAAATTTTCACTACTAATATCCTATCACTTACTCTCATAACATTCATGACATATTCCACCCATTTCTCTGGAACCAACACACCCTCACCCCCATATCCGTCAGTTCCCCCCTGCCAAAATAACTTATAGTAGCAATCCTTCCCAACAATCTTTCTGGCTGATCCAGCCCTGTACCCGACTTCCTGCAAACATGCCACATCCACCCACCTCCTACTGAATGCCTCAACGACTTCCCCTGCTCTTCCTCTCAAACTTCCCACATTCCATGAACCCACCCTAAACCCCCTGGGTGATTTGCTGTCCTCAGGTTTGCTTCGGTGCTTGTATTTGTAGTTCATAGTCGGTAAGATAAAGGGGGGTAAATATTCCAAAGGCCCGACCCATTGCACAGACCCAGGTCCAGGCAATGGATCTGGGACCCCTAGCCCACCACCTTACCAGTGGCTGTGGTAGTGGCCTCGGGGCACCCTGCCAGGACAATTGCAGGGACACCCTCCAAGCGCGGCTTGGCACTGCAACTGCCCCGCCATTATACACCCACTGATAGGGCAGCCTCCTGGGGCGCTACTGCCAGGTTCAGGCCCCTCTCTATTGTGAGGAAGTGGCAGCCTGGGAACCGCAATGCCCTGTACCCTCTAGCACAGGTTCGAGCCCCATCTCGCCCCAGACCCATGATCCATGCCGGCGGAACCCCAGTCAAGCCTCCCCCCAAAGTCCGCCACTAGGTAGCGGGGGCAAAGTTTTCTGGCCGCATGCCCTTGCTGGCGTCAATCCCTGTAACGCAGTGGGATACGTTGTGTAATATGTAAAGCGCATGTGATGTAGTGCATAGGATAGTTAGAGGAAATGTTTGGGAGAGTATGCTGGTCTACTCTCCATGTTACTGACACATTGAAAAGGTCAGCAAAGGGGGATGGTTAGGTAGCTAGTGAAACAGGAGATCCAGCTCTCCCTATCACCAGCATTCTCATTCCCCTCGGAAGTACTACCCTGTTCGGCCCGTGCTACAGCCTTCTCCTACATGAAGTGACTATACAAAGAGAAGAAGAGAAGCTCAAAGACAGTTTAAGGAAGACATTACAAATAAAAGCAGTGATCAACACAAGCTATTTTACAGCTACATCTGAAGCAAAACCAAAGTCATATATAAAATACAGTCCATTACGGACCAGGGGATCATCAATACACAAGAGAAAGATATTTGTGAAGCACTAAATAGACATTTCCAATCAGTTTTAACAGTAGAAAATAATTTTGAATGAGATGATATGGAACATGCATGCCCACACTTATTACCAGATATGCAAATATCAGAAAGAGTTAAGTAAATTAGGCAAAGAAAAAGCACATGGTCCTGATGAAATTTCAGGTTGGGTGCTACATGAGTCTGCAGAAGAGTTAAGCAGACCATTATATTTAATATTTGTGGAATCCTTAGGTAAAGGTAAACTACCTGATATTTGGAAGAAAGCAAACATTGTTCCCCTGTTCAAAAAAGGGAATAGACAGAATCCGTTCAACTACCTACCAGTATCAGTGATCAGTGTTGTAAGACACTGTACTAGAAAAGTTGATAATAAAAGTTTGTGTAAACCATCTAGAAGAACAGAGTATGATAACAGAAAGGCAGTTCGGTTTTTGGAAAGGAAAATCATCTGTTACTAATCTAGTAAGCTACTATAATAGAATTACAGAAACATTACAGAGAGAAGGATGGGTGGACAGTATCTATTTAGATTTCAAGAAAGTATTTGACAGAGTACTGCACCAAAGACTTTTATGGAAACCGTACTATCAAGGAGGAATCCAAGGCAACCTGTACTGTTGAATGCAGGATTTTTTCAGAAAAAGGGAACTGAGAACAGTACTAAGGGGAAATTACTCATCAGGGAGCGAAGAGACTAGCAGTTCCACAGGGTTCACTGCTGGCACCAATTTTATTTTTAGTGCTGTATATATAAAAGACATATAAATGACATTATAGAGGTGTAAAGCTTTTAGATCAGATAATGAAGGTAATGGAGAGAGTTCTAGAAGATATGATTAGAGAAAGAATGAATATTGATAAGATGCAGTTTGTGTTTATGCCAGGAAGGGGGACTGATGCCACATCCATTGTTTGACAGCTTCAAGAAAAATATATAGGAAAGAAAAAGGAACTGTACTTTGTTTTTGTGGCCTTTGACAGAGTCCCTAGAGAGGTAGTGAGGTGGACGATGAGAAAGCTCCGGATGGAGGAGTGGCTGGTTAGGGTGGTTATGGCCATGTATATGGGTGCTCGCACCTAGGTAAGAGCGAATGGAGATTTGAGTGATGAGTCTTCCGTGAATGTTGGTGTGCATCAGGGGTCAGTTTTGAGTCTCTTGTTGTTAACTTGTACTTGAAGCCCTCTCACGTGACTTTAGAAATGGAGTCCCGTGGAAATTTTTTGTATGCTGAAGATTTGGTCTTGATTGCAGAGAATGAAAAGGAGACAGAGGAAACATTTAGAAAGTGGAGAGATGGTAGAGGCACAAGGGCTTAAGAGTAAATGTAGATAAAACAAAAGTGATGATATCTAGGGTTGGTGGTGGTACTGTCAAAGAAGAGGGAGAGTGGCCATGTGTAATTTGCCACAAGGGCATGGGAAGTAATTTCATCTCGTGCAGTGTTTGTGATAAGAGGGAGCATGAAAGATATAGTGGTACTAGAGGTAGACTGTGAGATAATGCTGATTTTATGTGTGCAGCATGTCAGGGAGAGAAGGTGGAGATTGTCAGGTGTGATAGCTTTGAACCTGCTGTCTCTTGAGTATGTGGAAGAGTTTTGTTATTTGGGAGACACATTATGAGCTGGAGGTGGGGCTGAAGCTAGTTCTGTGGCTAGGGTGAGAAGTGGTTGGAAGAAGTTCAAGGAGCTGTTGCTTTTCCTGATACTGAGAGGGCTCTCCCTACGTGCTAAGGGATATTTGTAGGCAGTATGTTTTAGGAGTGTAATACTCTATGATAGTGAGACCTGGGCAGTAAGGGAAGAGGATATGCACAGGTTCAAACATACAGAAATGACAGTGATTAGGTGGATGTGCAGTGTGTCAGTGTGTGCAAGGCCTGGGGGGACTGGGTTTACAATAGAAGAGTTGACAGGCAAGATGGGAATGGAGTGTATTGGTGTTGTGATGAGGAGAGGTAGATTAAGGTGGTTTGGGCATGTGGAGAGGATGGGAGATGATAAATGGGTGCAGAAAGTGAGAAGCATTAAAACTGGGGGTAGGGTTGCGAGGGGAAGACCAAAAAAGACGTGGGACAAGGTTATTAAGAGTGACCTCAGGGTTAAAGGACTGAACAGGGAGGCTGCCACAGATCAATTATCAATAACAGGCTATCTCCAGCTAACCACATCAGAGAGAAGGTATGTAACATGTATACACTGCTTGCTAATATGAGAATAGCATTCACAGACATAAGTGAAAAAGTGCTGAGAAAGATAATAAAATCATTCATCAGACCAATCCTGGAGTATGCATCAGTAGTCTGGAATCCTCATTTCAAAAAACACATGGATAAGACTGAAAAAGTACAAAGGGCAGCTACATGATGGGTACCAAGCTTAAGGGATCTAAGCTACAAAGAAAGACAAGAAAAACTGAATCTACAAACACTACAGATGAGAAGGAAAAGAGAAGCCATGAGTATGCTATATATATCAATTCAGGGAAAGAGAAAATAGACTTAAATGAAAATATAACCTAAGGGGAAGCATCAGAAAGCAGACACTGCAAAAAACTACATAAAAAGAGAGGTGAAATTCAGTTTCCCAAATAGAGTAATTGATCAGTGGAATGCACCACCGAATGAAACAGTGTGTGCCAAACTACAGTAGAACCTCGATTATCCGCGAGCCAGTCAACCGGAATTGGCGCTAAACCGGGCAATTTAAAGAAAATTTCCAAAACTGATCAACCGGGGAAAATCCAGGACCTAAACGGCATTTCAAATTCACCGCGCAACCATTCCGCCCGAATGTTTTCATTCCTTTGTCACCGAGCGCATCACCGCAGTCCCTGCCATTGTTTTGAGGCTTAACAGTGTCGTAATATTTGGTGGAATGTCAGCCATGGCTCCTGGCTGTTCGTGGATAGATAATGATGAATCATTTCGAAAGATCATCCAATTCATGGAGAGAAATCCAGCCTACACAGCTAATGAACTGCTTCATTTTCGTAGCTATTAATGACGACTTCCAAAATCGCCGTCGTGTAGCAATCAAACAGTCAGACATCAGGGACTTTTTCACGAGGGGTAAGCATGCAAAAACAATAAACATTTAGCTAGTATCCTCCTGCTCATTTATGGGGTTCCCAGATAATGATGCATCAATGTCCACACCAGCAAGTACTCTAACAAAAACAGCTGCTCCACCAGTCTCCCCCATCAAGCCTGTTCGACCCCCAGCCAGCCTATCCACTCACGACTCTAAATGAGCCTGCATCACCAACAACTCTGTGGTTCCAAGACAATTCACTATCAAGTCAATTCGCCATCGGACAATTCACCATCAAAACATGGACGATTTCCAGTCAGGACAATTCGCACCCTGGACGATTCCCCGTCATTCTATAAATACTTATTGTTAATTAATCAATACTTTAATAACTATATTTCTGGGGGATCCATCAAAGTCTATGTTCAATAGTGTAGGTTTTGGATATTATTTATTAGTTGCACCTTTAGTCAATAATTGTTTTTTCTTCACTGTAGTCGCCTGTGAATTATATTCTAGCAATTGTCCTGTTGTTGCTGTGACAGCGAGTTTGACTTGACGGCGAATTGTCCTGAAACCATCAGTCTTTGCTGAAGACTTCTTTATGGCTTTTTTTTTCCTTTATTGCTGATGACTACTGGCTTTCAAAAATAGTTTCACACTGCTTTTTTTTTTTTTTTTTTTTTAATGAGAGCGAAACTTATTCCTGGCGAAATATGCTTGATGCTAGACGGCCATCATTCACGTGTTGTTTAGGTCAGAAGCTTCATTTGTAATAAGGACTTTCAAGAAGCTTAGTGGCAATCCTTGGCGATTAAAATTTTTATGGAGAGTATTTAAGGGCAAAACTAATCGGTTAGGTTAGGTTAGAATGCAGTATGCAGTGATGTGTCCACTGTCCAGTCAGTGACATCGTATGTAAACACATGTCTTGAGTATCGGAAGACAGACAATTATAATTATCCTTAACGATATTTTTACCAAAAAATATAAGGCTCATAGAACCTAACCCCCTATTTTACATGTAAATATATGTCACATTTTAGCTAACAGTGTAGTAAGGATAATTACAATTTCAGTTAAATAAAATACACTGAAAGCATTAGGCCTACTTTATGTCCCTGCGACCCATCAAAATTCCTCTAGTTTGAGAATCACTGGTGTTAGAGAACAGAAAATGGGTGTTGACCGATTTTCCAGAAAAATCGATTTTCCGACATTTTGAATTCCCCATGGCTCGCGGATAATCAAGGTTCTACTGTATTCATAATTTCAAGGCTATGTATGATAAAAAAAGGTTTAATACACGGAACAGTACAAGCTTGACTCCTTCCTGTAAAGATACACTTAGGTAAGAACACACACACACACATACACTCAGGAGGTAGCGAAGATTCGTGGGGCACTAAATTGTTAAATATAGCAATGAATAATGTAATGACGCAGTGGGTTAAAGAAGGGACACGATTCAGAGGTGATGACACACCAGCAAGATTAGATTTGCTACTACCCAAAGAACCTGATGTAATTGAATCTTTAAATTATCTGTGTCCTATAGGAAAAAGTGATCATGTGGTCACTGAGTTCCAGATGATAACAGGGAACGTAGTGCCAAGAGATGAGCTTTATAGGCAAGGAAGATACAACTTTGGGAAAACAAACTTTGCAGAATTGAGAAATTTTTTTGAAAATGTGGACTGGAGAAAATTCAGAGAAACAAGAGAGATACAGAGGAAGTGGGATATCTTTTTAGACCTCTACAATTTGGGAGTGGAAAAATATGTGCCAAGAGTAAGTGGGAAAGAAAACAGGAAAAAGGTGTGGTTTAATAGAAGGTGTATGACAGCGAAAAAAGAGAGGGACATGGCATGGAACAAATGGAGAAAGAGAGGTAATACCAGAGCAAAGGAAGAATATAAAAGAACTAGAATAGAATATACAAGAATACGTTGAGAGGAAGAAAGGAACTTTGAAAAAGGTATAATTGATAAATGTAAGGATGAACCCAAATTGTTTTATAGATTTGTTAATGGCAAATTGAAGCAAAGAGAAGGAATCACCAAACTGAAAGTAGAAGGAGAGGTCTACAAGGACGCAGTAATGCAATCTGAGTAACAAATGTTTCCAGTTGGTTTTCAATGAGGAAAGGGAGTTTGTGGAAGGATAGGGAGTGATTAGAAATGTAGTGATAAAAGATATAAAAGTGGAAGTGCAGGAAGTGTATAAATTACTGGGAACTCAAGATGTAAGGAAAGCCCCAGGACCAGATGGAATCTCTAATTGGGTACTGAAGTAATGCAGAGAACAACTGGCGGATAAGATTCACAATTTAATTGTGTGCTCCTTGGAAGAGGGGAAAGTGCCTCGGGCAAATGTGGTGCCAATCTATAAGGGAGGAAACAAGGAAGAACCCTTGAATTATAGGCCAGTGTCCCTAACCAGCATGGTTGCGAAATTGTGAGAGAATCCTGAAAGATAGATGGATAAAATACCTGGAAGAGATGAATATTTTGACTGAAAGTCAGTTTGGACTCAGAAGTGGAAGGTCATGTGTTTCCAACTTGTTGAGCTTTTACTCAAGGGCGATTGACGTGCTGCAGGAGAGAGACAGTTGGGTGGATTGTGTGTACTTAGATCTGGAGAAGGCCTTCGACAAGGTGCCCCACAAGAGACTGTTATGGAAATTAGAGCATATAGGAGGACTGAAGGGAAGACTCCTGGAATGGATGAGAGACTTTTTGAGTGACAGACAAATGAGAACAGTAATAAAGGATAGGACATCTGGATGGAAGGAAGTAACAAGTGGTGTCCCACAGGGCTCGGTGTTGGCACCAGTAATGTTCTTGATTTACGTATATGATATGGTAGATGGAGTGAACAGCTACGCAAGCCTGTTTGCTGATGATGCAAAGATCTTGAGAAAGGTAGAGGATGAAGAGGACTGTAAAATGCTACAGGAGGATCAGGACAGGACACATGATTGGAGTCGGATGTGGGAAATGAAATTCAAAGCAAAAAAATGTTAAATATTAGAAATGGGTAAAAGTACTTAGAGGCCATCATTGAATTATCTGATGGGTAATGAACCAATTAGAAAAGTGAGAGAAGAGAAAGATTTGGGAGTGCTGGTCCAGGATAGTTTGTCACCTGAAAAGCACATAAATAAGATAGTTAGACATATAAACTCTTGACCAATATAAGAGTGTCATTTCATTACATGGATGAGGAGATGATGAAAAAATTGATAGTAGCCATGATCCGCCCCAGGTTAGAATATGCAGCAGTAGTGTGGTCCCCACACAAAAAGAAAGATATAAACAAGATTGAGAGAATACAAAGAACAGCAACTAAGATGGTCCCCAGTCTGGCAGATCTATCATACAGTGAGAGGCTAGAAAGGCTGGATTTGCCATCCTTAGAGGAAATGAGAGAGAGGGGCGACATGATTGCAGTGTTCAGGACCATGATGGGAGTAGAAAAAACTGACAGAGAAAAACTGTTTGTTTGGGATGAGAGAGCAACAAGAGGACACGGAATGAAACTAAAGAAGCCACGCTGCTTCAAGGACATCAAGAAATATAGTTTTCCTTATAGATGCATAGACCTGTGGAATAGCCTGGACAAAGACATCGTCCAGTCTAAAAACTTAAACGAGTTTAAGGCAAAATTTGACTTATTGAGAAACAGAGACGGGACCCCATGAGCGTAGCTCATTTCCTGTATATCACAATTAAGTAAATACAATTAGGTACATACACATACACACAAACACACACACACACACACACACATACACACACACAGAATTAAAATTGAGTAGTGAATCTACCTCAAATGAAATAAAACAGCTCAAAAGGGAGAATAAGAGGGTGCAAGAAGAAAGGGACAGAATGAAAAGTAAACAAGATGGGTATAAATCAAAATCAAGGATGCAAGATGAACACAATATGGAAATCAAGGAGCAACATAAGAGGTGGAAGAAAATTCAGAAGGAAGGGAATGAAAACTTGAAAGAGATTATAGAACAACAAAGCAAAGAAAAGGTGGAGAAGGATGTGGTTAGGGTACTGAGAAGTAAAGAATCTTTAGTCAGGGATGTAGCAGATAAGAAAAAATGTGTAATAATTTCAGGAGAAAAAGAAAAATGTACGACAATAAGATCAGAAAGAGAAAGAGAAGAACCGAGTAAGGTTAAAGAAATAATATCAGTAGTTATGGAGGGTAACAGCGAAGCTCAAGACAAGACTGAGGTGTTTAGGTTAGGAAAGTACGAGGAATGAGGGGCAAGGCCATTGAGGGTAAAGTTTAAGTCCCAGGTAATGGTAAGTGAAATCATCAACAGAACATGAAAATTCTCACACAAAAAGGGGTTCAAGAATGTTTGGATAAGGAGAGATGCAAATGAGGAAGAAAGAGCTAGAATAAAGGAGTTAGTAAAGGCAGCAAAGGCAAAAAAACAAACAGAGAATGGAGGAAGAGAAGAATGTTTTATTGGAGAGTTATGGATCAGAAATTGAGGAAGTGGTACCGACAGAGAGAAGGAGAGACGAGGGTATAAATAACGAAAAAAGTTTGAAAGTGGCGTATACTAATATTGATGGATTAATATCGGCAAGGTTACATATCAACGATTTCTTGAGGCTACATGAACTGATGTTATGTATTTGCAGAGACCAAGTTAAATGAGGATACTGATATCCATATGGGAGATGGCAAATACGAACTAGGGAGAAGAGACACAAAAGAAAAAACGGGAGGAGGAGTGATGACAGAAGTGAAGAACGACATAGGTGTAGATACGGAGAAAATGGGAGAGGGTAGGGCCGAAGTGATAAATATTAAAATACGAAATTAGAAACTGGAGAGAATGGTAAGAGAGATGTGGCAGTAGTATATGTTCCATCTAAGACAAGAGCATGGAATGACGATGAATACCAGGAGATGTTGTCAGACATAGTTAGTTATCTACAGAAAGTGACTGAGAAAAGCAACAATATAATTCTAATGGGTGATTTAAATTGTTAAGAGGTGAACTGGGAGGAATGGGACTCAGGAGGCAGCGAAGATTTGTGGGGCACTATATTGTTAAACACAGTAATGAATAATATAAGGACGAAGTGGGTCAAAGAAGAGACACGATTCCGAGGTGATGACACACCTGCAAGATTAGACTTACTGCTAACCAAGGAACCTGACATAACTGAATCTTTGAAATATCTGTGTCCAATAGGAAAAAGTGGTCATGTGGTCACTGAGTTCCAGATGATAATAGGGAATGTGGTGCCAAGAGATGATCTTTATAGGCAGGGAAGATACAACCTTGGGAAAGCAAATTTTACAAAATTGAAAAAATATTTCAAAAATGCAGACTGGAAAAAATTCAGAGAAACAAGAGAGATTCAGAGGAAGTGGGATATCTTTCTAGACCTCTATAATTCAGGAATGGAAAAATTTGTTCCAAGAGTAAGTGGAAAAGAAAACAGGAAAAATGAGTGGTTTAATAGAATGTGTATGACAGCGAAAAAAGGGAGGGACATGGCGTGGAACAAATGGAGAAAGAGAGGTAATAACAGAACAAAGGAAGAATATAAAAGAACTGGAAACGAATTTACAAGAATACGTAGAGAGGAAGAAAGGAACTTTGAAGAAGGTATAATTGACAAATGTAAGGATGAACCCAAATTGTTTCTGGTGGTTTAGTGGGTAATTACGTCGCTCCACTTGGATTGAGCCAGTGAAGGTTTATATCCAAGGGATGATTGGGGTTTATTGCTCACATAATGCCACTCAGAGATGAGTGAGGCTGGTCACTCTCATCCTAAATGTCAGGACCAACTTGCCTAGCCCCGGGCTCCTACGCTTCTCATACGATTGGATAATGGTTGGATGGATGGATGGTCAATGGCAAATTGAAACAAAAGGAAGGAATCACCAAATTGAAAGTAAAAGAAGAAGTCTATAAAGATGTAGTAGCAATGCAAGCTGAAATAATGAACAAATGTTTCCAATCGGTTTTTACTTATGAAATGGAGTTTGTGGAGGGAGGGGAGGGAGTGACTAGAAATATAGTGCTAAAAGATATAAAAGTGGAAGTGCAGGAAGTGTACAAATTACTGGAAACTCTAGATGTAAGGAGAGCCCCAGGACCGGATGGAATTTCTAATTGGGTACTGAAGGAATGCAGAGAACAACTGACAGATAAGATTCACAGTTCAATTGTGTGTTCTCTGCAAGAGGGGAAAGTGCCTCGGGAATGGAAGAGGGCAAATATGGTACAAATTTATAAGGGAGGAAACAAGGAAGAACCCCTGAACTATCGACCAGTGTCCCTAACCAGAATGGTTGCAAAACTGTGTGAGAGGATCCTGAAAGATCGATGGATAAAATATCTGGAGGAGATGAATATTTTGACTGAAAGTCAGTTTGGATTCAGAAATGGAAGTCATGTGTTTCCAACTTGTTGAGCTTTTAGTCAAGAGCAATTGACAAGCTACAGGAGAGAAACGGTTGGGTGAATTGTGTGTATTTAGATTTGGAGAAGCATTTGGCATTTGACAAGGTACCTCATAAGAGACTAATGTGGAAATTAGAGCATACAAGAGGACTGAAGGGAAACCTCCTGGTATGGATGAGATACTTTTTGAGAGACAGACAAATGAGGACAGTAATAAAGGACAAGATGTCTGGATGGAGAGAAGTAACAAGTGGTGTCCCACAGGGCTCAGTGTTGGTGCCAATAATGTACCTGATTTACGAAAATGATATGGTAGATGGAGTGAACAGTTATGCAAGTCAGTCTGCTGATGATGCAAAGATCTTGAGGAAGATAGAGGTTGAGGAGGACCGTAAAATGCTGCAGGAGGATCTGGATAGGATACATGATTGGAGCCAGATGTAGGAAATGAAATTCAATGCAAAAAAAAATGTAAAATATTGGAAATGGGTAAAAGTACCAGAAGGCCATCACTGAATTATTTGATGGGTAATGAACCAATCACAAAAGCGAGAGAAGAGAAAGATTTGGGAGTGCTGGTCCAGGATGGTTTGTCACCTGAAAAACACATTAACAAGATAGTTAGAGAGACATATAAACTCTTGTCCAATATAAGAGTAGCATTTCATTACATGAATGAAGAGATGATGAAAAAATTGATAGTGGCAATGATCTGTCCCAGGTTAGAATATGCAGCAGTAGTGTGGTCCCCATACAAAAAAGAAAGATATAAATAAGACTGAGAGAATACAAAGAACAGCAACCAAGATGGTCCCTAGTCTGGCAGATCTGTCGTACCGAGAGAGGCTGGAAAGGCTGAATTTGCCTTCCTTAGAGGAAAGGAGAGAGAGGGGCGACATGATTGTGGTGTTCAGGGCCAGGATTGGAGTAGATAAACTTGAAAGAGAAGATCTGTTTGTAAAGGATAAGAAAGCAACAAGAGGACACGGACTGAATCTGAAGAAGCTAAGTTGCTTGAAGGACATCAAGAAATATAGTTTTCCTTATAGATGCATAGACCTGTGGAATAAACTGGACAAAGAGGTCGTCCAGTCTAAAAACTTAAATGAGTTTAAAGCAAAATTTGACTTATTGAGAAAAAGAGACAGGACCCCATAAGCACAGCCCATTTCCTGTATATCGCAATTAGGTAAATACAATTAGGTAAATAAATACACACACACACACACACACACACACACACACACACACGGAGTGGCAGCCACAGCAAGAAGACGTGTCTCAAACTGCCTCAACAAACCCTAAGTAGTTTTCAGGAATTGTCCTGTCTCCAGTCTTGTTAATAATTTTAAGTATTGCAAGTTATTATAGTCTATCAAAAATGTAAAGAACTATTGTCATTAAGTATACATGAATGTTTTTATAGGAATTTTGGGAACAGCTGTTCAGTTTAGTACTGCAACCAACCTTAAAGATGGCCGACCATGTTAACACGGGGAAACCGGAATTCCCAGGATTTGACAGTGAAACAAATGTAATGGACCTGGTTAAAACATTGATTATGAGAATTAGTGGTCTAGAAAAGAAAGTGGAAGATCTAGTATCAAGAGACATGCCTGAAAAAACCGAAAATACTATACAGAGTTTGATACAGGCCAATGAGACAGCGAACCAGGAGATCGAGAATTTAAAACGAGAAAATATTGAATTACAGAGAAAACTAGAAGAAAGCAGTAACCAAACAGAGAAGGTAAGTAGTGTGTTAGAAGAGCAAAAGGCAAAATGGGCACATGTGGAAGAAGAACAGAAAGAAGTAGTCAGTTTAAGGGAAATTATTCACGAAGAAAGGGAAATGAACAAGCAAAAAATGGAAGAAAATGTAGTGAAAATATTGAAGAAAAAAGAGAAAATAGTGAGAGAAACAGTAGAAAGGAACAGATGTGTGATAATATTTGGAAACAGGGAGGAAGAAGAAAAAGTTAGGTCTGTGAGACTCGAGAGAGACTCAAATCAGGTGAGGCAAATATTGGACAAGATCGATCCCGAAGGAAACAAGTGGGAAAAAGAAATTGAGGAAGTAAGGAGGACAGGGCCAAATAAGAAAGGGGAAGCAAGACCAATGAGAGTTAAGATGTCTTCAGAAAGTGTTGTAAATGACATACTTAAGGTGACCTGGAAACTAAGTAAAGAGGCAGGAATGGAAAATATTATAGTAAGAAAAGACTTGAATGAAGAAGAAAGAGAAGTCTTAAAATCTTTGAAGGACCAAGTAAAGGAAAAAAAGACAGGAGGACAGAGGAAGAACGTGAAACTTTTTTTTGGAGAGTGATGGATATGAAGGCAAGGAAGTGGTATGTGAAGAACTAGACGTGAAGGAAACAAAGGGGATGGATATGAATATGAAAAAGAGAAGAACGAGTAAAGATAACAACAGTGCAGCAAATCTGAGCATCGTGTATAGTAACGTAGATGGATTAATATCTAAGAGAAGGGATATTGGAGACTACTTAAATGAAAATAAACCTGAAATTGTTTGCCTAGTAGAGACTAAATTGCCCCGAGATGTCGATATAAAATTATTTGGCTGGAATAATTATAAGATTTAGAGGAAGGACAGAGAAGGCAAATTTGGGGGAGGAATAGTGATATTAACCCACAATGACCTAAGAGTAAAGGATATAGAAAATGAAAATACTAAGGCTGAACTTTTGGGAGTTGAAATAGAGGACAATTATGGAGAAAAAACGGATGCAATAGTTTTTTATATGCCCCCCAAAACTAGGGCATGGACAAAGGAAGATTACGAACAGTTAATAAGTGAATCCATTATTAGGCTAGAAATGTTAATTGAACGAAGAAATAGAATAATATTAATGGGAGATTTTAACTGTAGAGAAGTTGATTGGGAAAGTATGGATGCTGGGAACAGAGAAGTTGATTGGGAAAGTATGGATGCTGGGAACAATGAAGAATCATGGGGAAATAAATTAATGGAATTGATGATGGAAAACATGTTAACTCAGTTTATCAAAGAAAACACAAGAATTAGGGGTGTTGATGAACCATCCAGGCTTGACTTACTATTCACAAAGGACCCAAATGATGTGAGGAACATAACCTACCATTGCCCCTTTGGTAAAAGTGATCATCTGGTAATTGAGATGGACGTGGTAGGAGTGAGGGAAGGAGAAAGAGATGAAAAACACAGAGAAAATAGATACAATTATGGGAAGGCAGACTTTGCTTCCCTGAGAAACTTTTTCCAAAATGTAGAATGGAGTAAAATGAATATGATCACAAATGTTGATGAGAAATATGAGTTTTTGATAGAAGTATATAAAACAGGAGTTACTAAGTATGTCCCAAAATTTTCTGCAGCTATGGAAAGGAAGAAAGAATGGTTTAACAACAGATGTAGGATGGCACAAGAGGCAAGAAAAAAAGCATGGAAGAAAGTGAGAAGAAGGTATAGTGAAAGGGCCTGGGAGGAGTACAAGCAGATTAGAAATGAATATGTAAGGATACGGAGAGAAGAGGAAAGGAAATACGAAAAAGATATTGTGTCTAACTGTAAAAAAGAGCCGAAACTATTTTATAGGTTTGTAAATGGCAAAATGAAAGTTAAGGACAGTATAATACGACTGAGGGATGGAGATGAAACATACGAAAGAGAGGAAGACTTGTGTGAAATAATGAACAACAAACTACAGTCAGTTTATGTATTGGAAGACGAATTTAGGGAGCCTGAAATGGAACCCAGGCTGACGAGAATGACCAAAATTACATTGACATGGATGAGGTGCTACAGCTGATGAAGGATTTGGATGTGAGAAAAGCAATGGGACCAGATGGTGTGGCTGGATGGATCCTGACCAGTTAGTGTGGCCAGTTTATGTCATTATCAAAACCTCGCTTGAAAATGGACAGTTACCTAAAGATTGGAAAAGAGCAAGTATTGTGCCAATCTTTAAGGGAGGAGATAGGGAGGATCCACTTAATTATAGACCTGTGTCACTTACTAGTATTGTTTGTAAAATCTGTGAGAAAGTTATTAGAAAAAGATGGATAAAGTATTTAGAAGAAAATGAAGTGATAACACCAAGACAGTTTGGTTTTAGGGAAGGAAGATCATGTATTACTAACCTACTAAGTTTCTACAGTAGGGTAACAGATGTCGTACAGGAGAGAGAGGGATGGGCAGACTGTGTCTATCTGGATCTTAAGAAAGCATTTGACAGGGTACCCTATAAGAGACTATTGTGGAAGTTGAGGACATTTGGAGGGGTGCATGGGAAACTATTAAAGTGGATGGGAGATTATTTGATAGGAAGGCAGATGAGAACAGTAATAAGAGACAAGGTATCACAATGGAGAAATGTGACTAGTGGAGTACCCCAGGGCTCTGTCTTGGCCCCAGTAATGTTTCTGATATATGTAAATGATTTGCCAGAGGGTTTGAATAGTTACACGAGTATGTTTGCAGATGATGCTAAAATTATGAAACATATTAAATGTATTGATAGTTGTAAAGAACTGCAAGAGGACTTGGACAAAATACACAGCTGGAGCCAGACTTGGAAAATGGACTTTAATGCCAAGAAGTGTCATGTATTAGAAATGGGTATAAGTGAAAGAAGACCACACTGGACATATAAAATGGGGAATGAGATGATTAGTAAAAGAAAGGATGAGAAAGATTTGGGAGTGATTATTCGGGATGACTTGTCACCAGAAAAGCATATAAACAAAATCATTGGGGGAACTTATGGATTACTGACCAACATGAGTGTGGCTTTTAGTTATATGGATGAGGAAATGTTGAGGGAGTTGATAGTGACCATGATAAGACCAAGACTAGAGTATGCGGCGGTGGTATGGTCACCTCATTTGAAGAAGCATATTGATAAACTAGAAAGGGTCCAACAGATGGCAACGAAGATGATACCGTGTTTAAGGGAACTCACCTACGAGGAGTGATTGGAAAAACTGAAGTTACCAACATTGCACGAGAGAAGGGAAAGAGGTGACTTGATCACGATATTTAGAAATGTAAGAGAATTGGAAAGGGTGGATAGAGAGGATCTTTTTGTGTTGGATGATGGAAGAACAAGAGGTCATGGCTTCAAGTTGAGGAAAAGTAGATGTCTTAATGATCTCAAAAAGTTCAGTTTCCCGAATAGAAGCATAAGTATTTGGAATGACTTAGACGAAGAGGTGGTGCAGGCGAAAAACATTCATGTATTTAAAACTAGATTAGATGAATGTAGATATGGAGACAGGACAACACGAGCTTAGCTCAATTCCTGTATACTACAAATAGGTAAATACAAATAGGTAAATACACACACACACAGCCGACCAGCCGGAGTGAACGGACATGTCTCAAACCACCTCTCAATCATCGATGCTAACCTTAAGTAGTTTTCAGGAATTATGTTTGTCCCGTCTCCTTTGGTCTTGTCTAAAGTTTAAAGTATTGTAAGTTAACCCTTGGAGAGCAACGATGCTTCTGTAGCTACGTGCTGGCAAGCGATGACTTTGCTGAAATGTCGAGTCTTACAGAATTGAATGAAACACATATCATCATCTTGGAAATGTTTGCGCGCATCCAGCAATAAACTGTATATATATATAACCACATAAAGTCACGTGGTGGTAAGAAAAAATGGCTAGATGAACAGCTGGTGGCGCAAGCAACCCACCACCTGCGGTGAATGATATGATGAACATTGTCCAGTAAGTGATTACTGTATCATCAACACTCTCTCTCTCTCGCCCTCCCTCCCTCCATCTCTCTCTCTAACTACGATATATTTACCTTACGCACTGCTGAAAAAGCATACATTTATTATACAACATACTCGTAACTCTCTTGCTGTCTCTCTGTCTCTGTCTATCTCTCTCTCTCCATCAAACTACGATAAATTACCTTATGCGCTAATGAAAAAGCATACATTTATTATACAATTTATTTGAAACTCTCTCTCTCTCTCTCCAAGAAAGGAGGGAGGGATTGGAGAACACAAGAAACAAGAGGGGCGCTGTTATCCCTATCTCCTCATTCGAAGGGAAGGGACGCTGTCTGTTACTCACTCCTGTACTTATTCTCTCTCTCTCTCTCTCTCTTATCAAACTACGATAATTTAACTTATGCACCGAAAAAGCATACATATATTATACAATTTACTCGTAACTCTCTCTCTCCAAGAGAGGAGGGAGGGATTGGAGAACACGAGAAACAAGAGGGATGCTGTTATCCCTATCTCCTCATTCAAAGGGAAGGGACGCTGTCTGTCACTCACTCCTGTATTTATTCTCTCTCTCTCTCATCAAACTACGATAAATTACCTTACGCACTGCCAAAAAAGCATAAATGTATTATACAATATACTCGTAACTCTTTCTCTTTCTCTCTCTCTCTCTCTCTCAGAAAAATAACCTTTCTGTCTGTCTATCTGTCGCTCTCTATCAAACTACGATAAATTACCTTATGCACTGCCGAAAAAGCATACATTTATTATACAATTTACTCGTAACTCTCTCTCTCTCTCTCTCAGAAAAATGCACTTTCTGTCTGTCTGTCTCTCTATCAAACTACAGTACAATAAATTACCTTATGCACTGCAGAAAAAGCATACATTTATTATACAATTTACTCATAACTCTCTCTCTCCAAGAGAGGAGGGAGGGATTGGAGAACACGAGAAACAAGAGGGACGCTGTTATCCCTATCTCCTCATTCGAAGGGAAGGGACGCTG
>JAGKTI010008053.1:0-34800 GCA_018397915.1 Birgus latro | reverse complement strand
TCTGTTGCAGATTTAAGAAAGCCAAGCCCCGACCCGTAGTCAGTTTGTCCATGGTGTCTAAGTTTAACGAAGCCATAGCCATGGATTTAAAAAAGCTTGGGGAAGGCATTATTTCTTAGTCCTTGTTGATTTGGCGACCAGGTATTGTAATGCGATAGTAATCGTGGATACGTGTACGCCCACAATTATCAAAGGAATATTTCGGAGCTGGATTGTTGTGTTTGGCGCAACTAGAAAAATTCTTACAGACAATGGCTGTGAATTCAACAATGCGGAAATGCGAGTACTGGGAGAGGCCTTTAATATCAAGATCATGACAACGTCTGCAGAGAGTCCTTGGAGCAATGGAGTCTGTGAGCGTCAAAATGCAGTCATTGGTGACACTGTTAGGAAGATAGTGGCTGATAGCCAGTGTGAATTGGATGTGGCCTTGGCATGGGCAGTATCGGCAAGAAATGCTCTCACCAACTACTCAGGCTTTTCTCCTAACCAACTTGTTTTTGGTCAAAACTCTGGTCTGCCTAACGTGTACGCAAATGATCCTCCAGCCTTGGAACCTTCATCACCATCGAAAATTGTGAGAGACAACTTGAACGCTCTTCATTTAGCTAGACAAGAGTTTATAAAGACCGAATTAGATGAATGTTTGGCTAGGGTTCTGCGGCACAACGTACGTTCGAGTGACCTAAACGACATCCGAAATGGAGATGAAGTCTTCTACAAAAGAAATGACAGTCATGAGTGGCACGGTCCCGGAACTGTAATAGGCAGAGATGGGAAACAAATTCTGGTGAGACACGGCGGTGTCTACGTGCGAGTGCACGTATGTCATCCAGCGCGTGCGCCAGAGCAAGATACTACAGTTGAAAGTGGTGTAAGCAGTGATGAGAAGAACAATGTTGTCCAGGAGAAGCCTAGTGACGATCCTCCACAAGTGTTGAATGACTATCCACCAGATGATGAGTCGGAAGATGGTGTGGTTCCAATAGATGAGCCTCCCACAGTTTCTGTTCTGATTAATCAGCTTCCAAAAGTTTCTGTTGGTCAACGTATAAAGGGAGAAAGTGGAGAGTTGGTGTCTGGAAGGATTATGAGGCGGGTAGGTAAAACCACTGGAAAGTACAAACACTGATATAATTCTAAGAGGGACTCTGACGGCAGCATTGATTGGATAGATTTGGAGAAGGATCTTAGCGAATGGGAAGTGGTTGATGATGATGCAGAAATGCTTGTTCTTTTCAACTCTGAGGCCATATTATGTGCTAAGGAAAATGCAATTGCAAACTGGCAGAATAATGATGTGTATGAGGAAGTAGATGATGTTGGGCAAGGTGCCTTAACGGTTCGATGGGTTGTGACGGAAAAACTGAAAAATGGAAAGCCTATTGTTAAGGCCCGCTTAGTCGCCAGAGGATTTGAGGAAGACACAGTGGATCTCTGAAAAGACTCGCCTACTTGTTCAAAGGAAGCAGTGCGTTTGGCACTTTCTTTGGCCTCCACCAACCAGTGGGATTGCCACACTATGGACGTGAAAGCTGCCTACTTGCAAGGTAACGACATTGAGAGAGTTGCTCATTTAAGTCCTCCGCCTGAATATGCAAATGGTAAGTTATGGAAACTAAAGAGAACTGTTTACGGCCTTTGTGATGTTGCTAGGCATTGGTATCTGCGCGTAAAAGATCAGTTGTTGAGTCTCGGAGCTAAAGTGTCATCACTGAATTCAGCGCTGTTCTCTTGGAGCAATGGTGGCAAAGTCGAAGGCATTGTATGCATCTACATCGACGACTTCCTTTGGGCTGGTACACATGAGTTCGAACAGCAAGTGATAAATCATTTGAGTCAAATATTCCTCATCGGCAGTTAAGAATCAAAAGCCTTCAAATACGTTGGTCTCAATGTCATTTCCAACATCGATGGCAGCATAATGCTCGACCAATTCCAGTATGCTTCATCTTTGAAACCAGTCACGCTGAGTAAACATCATGCAGCAGTAAAATCAGGGGAGCTGTCCGAGTCTGAGAAAATGGAGTACCGAGCATTAATTGGGCAACTCAATTGGACTGCCACACACACTCGGCCAGATATTGCCTTTGATGTGTGTGAGTTGAGTGTGAATAGCAACCGAGCTACCATAGCGGATTTGCTTAGACTCAATAAGGTGATCTCAAGGGTGAAGACTGACAACATGAAGCTATACATTCCAAGAATGGGGCCGATCAAGGACTGTCACATAGTGTTTTTCGGATGCCTCATTTGCCAAACTTGTAGGCAATGGATCTCAGGGAAGTTTTGTGATCTTCCTACGAGATGCTAGTGAGGCAAGATGTCCTATATTCTGGCAGACAAGAAAGATCAGGAGGGTCGTCAAATCTACCTTATCTGCTGAGGCGTTGGCGCTGCTTGAATGTGCTGAGACTGCTGTATATCTCTCCAACATATTGTGTGAGGTTTCTGAATGTGGAAAGATCAAAATAAAGTGTTTCGTCGACAACAAGAGTCTGGTGGCGCCCTTTACTCCTGTAGGAGCATAGAAGACAGGAGACTGCGCATTGATATTGCTGTGTTGCGGGACATGTTGGAGCGGGGGAAGATTGATGAGGTATCCTGGGTGGATACATCACAACAACTGGCTGATTGTCTCACCAAGAAAGGTGCCTCGACCGAGCGGCTGCGTGCAGCAGTCAGCCAAGACTAGAAAGTTTATAATACTTCAAGAGACATCACATATCTATATATGGCCACAGACTGGGTCTTGATAGTAATTAAACAAAAGTCTATGTATTGGATACATTGTGTGTATCAGATGCAAACAGACTATCCAGCTTCGTCCTTGAAATCTTCTGTCAAATTAAGAAGAGAGGACGAGAGTGTTAGTGCATATTGTTGTTAGTCTGTGTGCACACGCACACACCTGCTAAGTCACGAGTGATGAGGTCACCGGAAGGTTCGTGTGATATGCAACCGGGGACCTTGGCATTTCACGTTGTGAGGCCAGTGAGTGTGGTTTGTCTAGTTTCCTACAACCCGGACTGCGACAGGGAGATGGGGCCCTTGGGACTTGTGGATGAAGTGCGACCTTTCAGAAAGCACATCATTAATCATCAGAATCGTCGTTGCTTGCGTCAATTAACCATTGACAGTTTTTTCAGGGAAGTCAACCCTGCCGTTGTCAACCCTCACTCCATACCATCATCTCACCAAGACAGGCCTTCTAGCTCCGAGCCACAGCCCAGCACATGAGGCACGGTGGAGTCACCACTGGATGTTAGTTTGCGGCTATCTTCTGAGTCCTCTGCAATGGATGGCGTATCACCACGTCCCACCAAGGAGCCCCTACGCCGCCTCTGACAGCTCATCTCGGACTCTGACAGCGACTAAATTCTCCAGGACTCGTCACTAGACCACACGGGAATTTAATGTTATGTACAGTGCAGTGAAGTGATGTGATGCAAGGTAAGTGAAAGGAAACGTTGTGGAAAGTGCTGGTGAGAAGTGCTGGTGAGTGTAAGTGCAGCGGAAGTGCTAAGTGTGTCAGGTGCAAGGTCTTACTGTCAGAATCTGAGATGACCGAGTGGGTTATACATCAGGATGGCGGCATCATTCTCGTAAGTACCCTAACTTCATCAAAATTCCTTGTTTTGTTCTTCCCATATCATTAATCTCATGTATAGACTGTGTGGAGGATGATTTCCATAATGATTTTCATGTCTAACCTGTTTTCAGCATGCTGTAAAGTGGTAAAAAAATTTCCATAAATGTTAATCATAATTTCTTGCTTTCAATTTAATTTTTTCATGCATGGTTTTGAAGTGCACCAGCTATGAAAGAGGTGAATGCCACTGATTTGTGTGAAAGATGATTTCCATAATGATTTTCATGTCTAACCTGTTTTCAGCATGCTGTAAAGTGGTAAAAAAATTCCCATAAATCTTAATCATAATTTCCTGCTTTCAATTTAATTTTTTCGTGCATGGTTTTGAAGTGCACCAGCTATAAAAAAGGTGAATGCCATTGACTTGTGTGAAAGATGATTTCCATAATGATTTTCATGTCTAACCTGTTTTCAGCATGCTGTAAAGTGGTAAAAAAATTCCAATAAATGTTAATCATAATTTCCTGCTTTCAATTTAATTTTTTCATGCATGGTTTTGAAGTGCACCAGCTATGAAAAAGGTGAATGCCATCGATTTGTGTGAAAGATGATTTCCATAATGATTTTCATGTCTAACCTGTTTTCAACATGCTGTAAAATGGTAAAAAATTCCCATAAATGTTAATCATAATTTCCTGCTTTTAATTTTATTTTTTCATGCATGGTTACCACTACTATTGAAGTGCACCAGCTGTGAAAAAGGTGAATGCCACTGATTTTCATGCCTGGTACCTAAACAATGCTGCCAACTCAGTGAACAGCTGTGCCAAACTTACCTCAAATTCATTCTTTTTGGGTTAAATTTAAATGAATTCATGCTTTGTGTTCATTATTTTAGTGCACTAGCTGTGAAAATGGCGAATGCCAGTGAATTTCATGTCCGGTCCTAACCTAACCTAACCTAACCTAACCATTTTTCTGGTAACAATTTACATCATTTACTGTATTTGTTGCTTTGTATCCAATAATTTTGTGCATAAAATGTGAGAAAAGATGATTTCCAAGTCCGATACTTACTTACACTATGGTGGCAAGTTCTGAGCTCCTATGCCTTACTCACCTCTAAATCATCATGTTTTGGTTAAAATTCAATTAATTCATGCTTTGTGTGCATTATTTATGTGAAAAGGGACCTAAATAAGTGCTATGCATGTCCAGTAGGGAGGTAGGAAGGTAGTTTTCTGATTTAGGTTAGGTTAGGTTAGGGTCAGGAATGACCGGTGCTGGAGCTTCGGGGCCACTATCCGGAAAAGACCACTGTCCGGACATGCCTTTGGCTCTATTACGTCGGATAGTGGAGGGATTACTGTATATCAGTACTAGGTTAAATTAAGTGGTGTTCTAATATAGCAGAGCAAGTATAAGCAAAACTGTTGCTCAAATAATAAAATACATCCAATTAGTGCAAGAACCCGCTGGTACAACGCATCATCAGCTGGGTGTCGTCTGTCACCAGGCGGGTAGTAGGAAGATGCAAACTTGTAAGCAGAAGTTATCTTTCTAAGTGAGAATTACTGCAAGATGAGCACAATCTTTAGTAAAGTGAATATGGAAGGAGTTAAGAAATGGAATAAAGGATGATTTCTACTCAGAACTGGTTGAAGTGGAAACATATACAGTAATCCCTGTAAGACCCGAATGCCTAAGTCCCGGACACCCCAAGTCTTGGACATTTTGGGCTGGGGCCTCAGGAACCCAAGAATGCCCCCAGAATGCAAAAAATCTGAAAAAAATCCGAAATTTTTTGAACCGTAACTTTGAACTGCCGAACACCTGTTTTGGTGGGTAGATAGTGGTCCCCCGCTTCCCTCCTCTCACCAGTTACTGCCTGACTATCATCGGGAGTAAGTGCTCCTCACAATCGTTGCCCCAGTGAATAAACTGCAATACCTCGTCACTAGACCACATGGGAATTTACAGTGTTGTGCAGTGTTAAGAAATCAGAAATTAGAATACAAAGGATCAAATGCAGCACAACACTGGAGGCAGTTTATCTCCATAACAGATGGACGTGTTGTAAGTACTGTACCCTGAATACTGCTAAATATTTTCATGCTTGTCGTAAGAGGCGACTAAAAGGGTTAATGGTGGGTTAGTGCTCCACCCCGTAAAAACAACTAACTAAAAATACGAACAGGAAGCCTCGGACCAGGAATGACCAAAAGTTGACGAAAAAGAAACGGACAAAGGACAAGGTAAAGATTGCGACCTGGAATGTAAGGGATATGAGTGATGAGGTGAAAAAGAGAGAGATTGTACAGGTGCTTGAGAGTGCGAAAGTGGATATATGTGGAATAACTGAAACTAAATGGCGAAGTGAGAGTGTGAGAGAATGGGAATATGGATGGGGTATATGCGCGGAAGTGGGTGAGATTGAGAGGGCGAAAGAGGGAGTGTGTATTGTTGTGAGCAACAGGTGGAAGGAGAATGTAAGAAAGTATGGATCAGTTGGGTCAAGGATTGTGTGGGTAAGAGTGAAAGTTGGACTACAAATGTGGCCAACTGTGTGCGTGTTTGCGCCAACGCAAGATTGTGTAAGTAGAGTGACAGAAGAGTTTTGGACAAATGTGGAAGCTTGCTTGGAAAAGTTTGAAAGGAATGAAAGTGTTTCTGATTGGAGATATGAATGGAAAAGTAGGGAATGAGAAGGTGGATGGAGTGGTTAGTGAGTGGGGTGTGCCTGCAGAGATGGATGAGAATGGCAGTGCTTTAGTGGACATTTGTGCTGGGAGGGGGTTGGTGGTAGCTAATACCCTCTTCAGGCACAAAATGATCCATAGGTATACATGGCGAGTGGTGAGAAGAGAGGACGGTGGAATGAATGAACGGAAGGCAATGACTGACTATGCGTGTGTAGATGAAAGGATGAGAAGATATGTAATGGATGCAAGAGTATATAGAGGCTGGGGGAGTCGACTTTCTCAGAATCAGAATCCAAACAAGATGGAAGAAGAGATGAAGGGAAGGACAGGAGGAAGTATTTGTTACAAGGAGGGTAGAAAAGTTACAAGAGGATGGAATAAAGGCTGAATATAAAAGGGAAGTGGAGGAGCGATTGGGTAAATATAGAATGGAGCAGATAGGGGACGTGGGAGGTGTGTGCAAGGTATTCACAGAAGAAATCTGTGCAGCATGTGAGGTGGTGTGTGGGGTGAAGAGAAGACGAAAGGGGGTTCAGGGAACAGCATGGTGGACTGAAAAGGTGAGAAAGGCTGTGGCACAAAAGAGGAAAGCATATAATGAGTGGATGAGGAACAGGGGTGACGAAGAAGCTGAGAAACGGACGAGAGAGTTATATGTAGTGAGGAGGAGAGAGGTGAAAAGATTAGTAAGAGAGTAAGAAGAGAGTGGATGAGGAATTTGGAAGGAATCTGAGTGCAAAGTGGAGGGAATGTAAGAAAATGTTCTGGAAGGAGGTAAAGAGAGCTAGACAGGGTGCCAACGAAGTCAGTGGGGGTGTGAAAGATAAAAATGGTAGATTACTAGTGGAGAAGGGAGAAAAGTAAACAGATGGAGAGAACAGTTTAATGAACTGTTAAACATAGAGAATCAAAGTAATGCAAGTATAAGTGGCTGGGGAATGGCAGGGAGAAGGAGGGTTGTGAGAAGAGAAGAAGAAATCACCAGGATGGAAGTGGTGGAAGCAATGAAGAAAGTTAAAATGGGGAAAGCCCCAGGAATTGATGGAGTGTGTGGTGAAATGCTGAAGCATGGGGGAGAGATAGTAATAGAATGGATGTGGAAGATGTGCAGATTGGCTTGGGAGGAGGGTACAGTCCCGGAGGATTGGAAGTCAGTTATAATTATTCCTCTGTACAAAGGAAAAGGGGAAAAAGCAGTGTGTGGTAATCATAGGGGCATTTGCCTTCTCAGTGTAATAGGAAAAGTATATGGTAGGATACTTATTGACAGAGTTAGGGAAATTACTGAGGAATTAGTTGGAGAAGAACAAGGAGGTTTCAGGAAGGGAAGAGGTTGTGTAGACCAGATATTCATTCTTAGATCCTTAGTGGAAAAGTTTCTAGAGAAGGGCAAGAAGTTGTATGCAGCCTTCATGGATCTGGAGAAAACATATGACAGGGTGGATAGACAAGGATTGTGGAAGGTATTAAGAATATATGGAGTGGATGGGAAGTTGTTGAAGGCAGTGAAAAGTATGTATGAGGGTGCTAAGGCTGCAGTGCGTGTGGATGGCAAACTGAGTGAATCTTTCCATTTGAAGGTTGGATTGAAACAAGGATGTGTCATGTCTCTATGGTTGTTCAATCTGTACATGGATGGGGTTATAAAAGAGATACAAGGTCGGGCAGTGGATGTTGAAGCAGCCCAAGTGAGAGAGGGCAGTGTGTGGAAACTCCCTGTACTGTTGTTTGCAGAAGATACTGTGTTATTGAGCGAAGACAAAGGGGAGCTGCAAGGCTTGGTAGATGAGTTTGGGAGAGTGTGTAAGAAACGGAATCTAAAGGTGAATGTAGGGAAGAGTAAAGTGATGGTCTTTGAGAGAAGTGAAGCCAGTGAATGTACAGTGAGATTGGATGGGAAGGATATGGAGAATGTGAGTGAATTTAAGTACTTGGGCAGTGTGATGAGTAAGGATGGTAGTCTGGAGGGTGAAGTGCTCGAAAGGGTACAGCAGGGAAGGAAGGTTGCTGGTTCGTTGAAAGCAGTGATAAGAAACAGGGAGGTGAGCATGGAAGTGAAAAAGTTGTTACATGACAGTATTGTGATACCAACTCTGACATATGGAAGTGAAGCTTGGACCCTGTTGGAAGGACAGAAGTCAAGAGTGAAAGCAGTGGAAATGAGTTATTTGAGAGGAGAATGTGGAGTCACATGGAGAGACAGACTAACAAATGAGGAAGTGAAGTAGCGTTGTGGTATGGTTGAGGATGTGATGGGAAGCGTTAGGAGAAACACGTTAAGGTGGTTTGGGCATGTCGAGAGGATGGAGAGTGAAAGACTGACGAGGAGAGTGTAAGTGAGTGAGGTGGAGGGGGCGAGAGGGAGGGGGAGGCTGGGGATGAGATGGAGGGATGGAGTGGAGAGCTATATAAGAGAGGGGGGTGTGAGTTGGGAGCGTTGTAGTGAAATGGCAGGGGACAGAGTGACATGGAGGTGATTTGTTTGTGGCCACCCTGTGCGGGATTGCGGCGTCAGGCAATAGATAGATTTTTTTTTTTTTTTAATGCAAGGAAGAAGGAACCAAAGGCCAGGGCCCGCATACTATTCCTTCCAAGAAAGAGTAAAAACAATACAAAAGAGAGCCAAATTCAAGATTCATTCATTTCGAGATGCCTGGACACACTGCGCTTGAAAGATTGGAGATCATAGGAAGTAGGGAATACAGACAGAGGGAGACAGTTCCAGAGTTGACCAGTTGCATAAATGAAGGACTGGGAGTAACGGTTAACTCTTGCATTAGAGAGTTGGACAGAAAAGGGATGAGAGTTTGTCGCTAGACGGGTACTACGTGCCCGTCGTAGAGGTGGAGGGATGCAAGCAGACAGTTCAGAGGAACAGTGACCATTGAAGTAGCGATAGAAGAGAGATAAAGAAGCAACAGTGCGGCGAAGAGACAAAGGTTGAAGGGAATCAGTAAGAGAAGAAGAGTTAATGAGACGAAAAGCCTTTGACTCCACCCAATTGAGAAGGGCTGCATGTGGGGAGCCTCCCCACACATGAGAGTTGTACTCCATACACGGGCGAATAAAACCCGTGTACAAGGTCAACATCTGTGCAGGGGTAAAGAAAGTTCGGAGTCGGCCCAGCACACCTAATCTCTTGGAAGCAGATTTCACAAGAGATGTAATATGTTCTTTCCAAGACAAATCCCGAGAGAATGAAACCCCTAGCATGTTCAAGGATGATGCAGGACTGAGCTGGACATTATTAAACATTAGTGGGTAACCCTGAGGAAGATTTTGTCGGGTTGATAACTGTAAGAACTGAGTTTTTGATGCATTAAAAATAACAAGATTATTTTTACCCCAATCAGAGATATGAGCATGAGCCCAGTCAGACATTAGGTGTGCCATAGCCTCATCCCTTGTTTGCTGAAGTACCTGCTGAGATGGACGTTGCGGAAATCGAATGGAAAGGTGAAGGGTGGAATCATCAGCATATGAGTGGATAGGGTTAGATGTACAGCTTAGAAGGTCATTGATGAATAAAAGAAAGAGAGTTGGTGATAGGACAGAGCCCTGAGGAACACCACTGTTGATAGGTCTAGGAGAGGAACAATGGCCGTCTACAACAGCAGCTATAGAACGACCAGAAAGGAAGCTAGAGATGAAGGCACAGATAGAAGGATAGAAACCGTAAGAGGGCAGTTTGGAAATCAAAGATTTATGCCAGACTCGATCGAAAGCCTTTGAGATGTCAAGTGCAATGGCAAAGCTTTCGCCAAAGTCCCGAAAGGAGGATGACCTGGAGTCTGAAAGGTAGGTGAGAAGATCGCCAGTGGAGCGTCCCTGACGGAACCCATACTAACGATCAGAAAGAAGGTTGTGACAGGAAAGATGCTTTAAAATTTTTCTGTTAAGAACTGATTCAAAAATTTTTGATACATTGGATGTTAAAGCAATTGGACGATAGTTGGAGGGTTGGGAATGGTCACCCTTCTTTGGGACTGGCTGAATGAGAGCAAACTTCCAGCAAGAAGGAAAGGTACAAGTTGAGAGACAAAGGCGAAAGAGTTTACCTAGGCAGGGTGTAAGCACAGAAGCACAGTTCTTGAGGACAACAGGAGGGACTCCATCAGGCCCATATGCCTTGTTAATACTGAGGCGCCAGTGATGGCAGAAAATACATCAGCTGAAGAAATTTTAATGCCAATCATGAGGAAGTCTGAGGGGGGAAGTGATGGAGGAACAGCACCGGAATTCTCTAAGGTAGAATTGGAGGAGAATCTGAGCGAAGAGATCTGCTTTATCAGTAGAAGAAACAGCTACAGAGCCATCAGAGTAGAAAAGAGGAGGGAAGGATGATGAGGTAAAGTTGTTAGAAAGGTTTTTGGCAAGGTGCCAAAAGAAGCGAGAAGAATTTGAGTTGGAGAGTTGGGAACATTTAGCACGGATGAAATTATTTTTAGCAGAGCGAAGAACAGACTTAGCACAATTCCGGGAAGAAATATAAAAAAGATGTGATTCAGGGGTGGGTTGGCTCCGGTACCTTTTAAAGGCCCTCTCTCTGTTGCGGACAGCATTAGAACAAGCGTGATTAAACCAAGCCTTTCTTGCATTAGACAGAGGATATGAAAAAGGAATGTATGCTTCCATGCCCGAGAAAATAACCTCCGTAATGCGCAGGGCACACTCAGACAGCTCCTGGCCATGGAAGCAATAATCATTCCAAGGAAAATCAAAGAAGTACTGCCTGAGGGCCTCCCAATCTGCAGCTCCAAAGTGCCACAGGTAGCGTTTCTTTGGAGGGTCCACAGGCTGCACTGGAACAATAGGACAGGTTAAGGTAATAAGGTTATGATCGGAGGAGCCCAACGGAGAGAAAAGATTAACAGTGTAAGCAGAAGGATTAGTTGTTAGGAAAAGGTCAAGTATGTTGGAACTCTCTCCAAGGCGGTCATAGACCTCTAATTCCTCATTCTCTCATCGCTCATTTAATTTAATTCATGCTTCTATCTATCTACTGCCAGATGCCATAATCTCATAAAGGGTGGCCATTTGACTTTGAGTTATTTGTTTTACAGAGAGGGGCACTAACCCTCCACCAACCCACTCGTTGACACGTAGGGAGCATGTATAGTTTCGTTATATGGTTACCACCCAGCTTTGTACATGGTTTCTTGGCTTATAGGAAACAATTTGGCTTGTCACTCAATGTAAAGCCACCTGTAAAGGAAAGAAAAGCAATAAGAAGTGACAGGAAAGATGGGAGACAGGAAGAGAGGAGGGTAGGCACAGAAAAAGAATGATAAAGGCTAAGGAAGAAGTAGGCAGCACTACATCAAGTGAGAGGATGATGGTCGCCACCACCTATTTCATGCTTTCTGTCCCTTATTGGTGAGTTTAGGGTCTGAAAAAGGTGATGTTTATATCTGGTTAGGAGTTTCATTATGCTGTCAACTGGAAAATATTTTTCATACTCACCTGTAATTCCTAATTCACTGGTTCCATTTCATTTATTTCATGCTTTATATCCCTTACTGAAGTATATAGGGTCTGAAAAAGGTGATGTTTATGTCCGGTTAGGAGTTTCATTAGGTTGTCAACTTGTAAATATTTTCCATACTCACCTGTAATTCCTCATTCTGATTCCTTTTCAGTTATTTCATGCTTTGTGTCTCTTATTTGTGTGAATAGGGTGTTAAATGGGGCCTTAAATAGGTGCTATGCATGTGTGGTTGGGAGTTATGTAGGTGGTTTTATGAGTTAGGGTGGGTCCACAAGTACCTGTCCAGAAGACTCAGGCCCAAGACCCGGACAAACCCAAGATCCAGACATGCCTATGGCTCTATTATGTCGGATCTTGGAGGGATTACTGTAATAAATTAGTAGGGAAAGTGAATAAACTGGAGAAAAATTTTCAGAGTGAAACAGATGAAATTAAGAAGGAATTACACATGAAGGAAGAAAATGAAAAATTAGTAAAGGAATTAAACTAAAAAGACACAACAATAGATGAGCTGTCAGTTGAGGTAGTTTCACTTAGAAGCAAAACTAGTGAAATGGCAAGTACAGTTGTCAACCATGAGTGTATTATGGAGGAGCTCATATGATACAGAGACAATTGGGCAAGCAAGCAGTCTGACAGACCAAAGCAGTGATACTGAAGAGAAAATAACCCAGGTGAACGAAATGACGAGAAGTTGGAAAGATGAAGCAGAAACTATGTATCCTGAAATGGCAACAGTAAGGAAAGACTTAGAAACAAAAGTCAAAGAAAAAAGCATTAGAAAGGAAGTGAAAGAAATCATTAAAAACAACCCAAAACTGGTCAAAGATTCAGCAGATATCAACAAATCAAAAGTAATCACTGGAATAAATGAAGAAGAAATAAGAAACAAAATTTCGAGACAAAAAGGAGATGATAAACATAATGAACGTACTAAAGGAACTATCAGAGGAAATCTGCAATAAAGACACAGAGGAACGCAAAAGGGTAGGGAAATATGAGAGAAATATATCAATGCCCCTAAAAGTAACCTTCCAGAATGTGAACACTGTGGAGGAAAAACTAAAAAATCTGAACACTGTGGAGGAAAAACTAAAAAATCTGAACACTGTGGAGGAAAAACTAAAAAATCTGAACACTGTGGAGGAAAAACTAAAAAATGCAAACAAACTCAGGGGAAAAAAAGGAATTTAAAAAAGTATGGATAAAAAAATGCCTAACTAAAGAAGAACTGGGAATACTAAAGGGGAAGAGGTAGGAAGCAAAAACGAAGAATGAGGAAAGGTCAGAGGAAGAGTAAATTATTTTAACAAAGTAATTGGACTGAAGGTATGAAAGTGGTACATAACCAGCAGTGAATAAAAAGAAGGAAGGTAGTAGACTCAAGTTATGGCAAGTATGTATTAAGTTAATGTACTCAAATGAAGATGGAATGGTGTCTAAATTATTAGAGATGAAAGACTATACCAAAGAAAAGGAACCATATAGTATCTGCCTAACTGAGACAAAATTAACCCCAAAGATATCAAATGATACCCTAAACTTAGAGGAATACAATATATTATGAGGAATGAGAATCTTAACAAAGAAAAATCTACATGTCAGAGAAACAGAACTACATATACCCTCACAAGCAGAACTGATTGCAGTAGAGATTAACACATCTGATGGGAAAGTAATTGTGACAAATTTATACATGCCACCCAAAACAAACACTTGGGAAAGAGGCAAATATGAAGACCTTGCAGAAAGTACAATTCAGAGTTTAAGAGCATTACTAATGGAAGAAGAATCTAAAAGAATTATATTAACTGGAAATTTCAATACAAATATAAACTGGAATACTCTTGATGTAAGAAGCCATGAAAGTTGTTGGGATCAAAAGCTCCTGAATCTTGTGCAGGAGTTTTTCCTAATGCAACATGTAAAGGAAAACACCACAAATGAGGACTTGATGACCCATCAGTATTAAATCTTATATTTACTAAGCAAGAAAATGATTTTGAGAAAATAATGTGTCACCATCCATTCGACAAGTGACCATGCAGTATTAAATTGCAACTTCAGGATTGCATATGACATAGCAGCAGTAATGAGAGCTACAAAAAGAGCCTAAACTACAAAAAGGACAACTACCATGACCTAAAGACGTACTTCTTAGAAACAGATTGGGAAAAGGAGCTTAGAGGACAGGATTTAAGTGTTATATATAGAAAATTCTGTGAATTTTATGAAATAAGAGTCCAAAATTACATCCCTCTGCACAAAAAAACAGAAATGAAAATAAAAAATGGCTTAATATAGGATGAAAAAATCAAAAGAAAAACAGATTTGCTGTGGAATAGATACAGGACACACAAGTGAGAGGGAATATAACAACTATCCACAGGCATCGTTTTCGTTTTCATTTTTGAAGGCTCCAACATGCTTGCATGCGTCGGCCTTGGTCACCTTATGGCGGCTCTCCACGCTGCTCGATCCCTGGCAGCCTCCCTGTTCAGTCCCTTAACCCTTAAGTCACACTTAATGACATCGTCCCATGTCTTTCTTGGTCTACCCCTCCCCCAATATCAACAACTCTCACCCTCTGTACCCAATTACCATCCCCCATCCTCTCCACATGTCCAAACCACCTCAGCCTACCTCTCCTCATCACAACATCAATACACTCCAGTCCCATCCTACCTCAACTTTACCATCGTAAACCCAGCCCCCCCAGCCCTTGCACGCAGGGACGCACTGCACATCCACCTAATCATTGTCATTTCTGTACGTTTAAACCTGCGAATATCCTCTTCCTTTACTGCCCAGGTCTCACTACCAAACAGCATCACACTCCTAACACATGCTGCATACAAAGACCCCTCAGCACGTAAGGAGAGTCCTCTCAATGTCAGGAGAGGCAACAGCTCCCTGAACTTCTTCCAACCACTTCTCACCCTAGCAACCGAGCTAACTCCAGTCCCACCTCTGGCACATAACATGTCTCCCAAATAACGAAACTCCTCCACACACTCAAGAGACTCACCTGCAAGTTCAACCCTCTCACGCCTAACAATCTCCACCTGCTCTCCCCGACACGCCGCACACATGAAATCAGCATCATCTCGCAGTCTACCTCTAATGCCACTACATCTCTTGTGCACCCATTTATCACAAACACTACACAAGATGGAATCACTTCCCACACCCATGTGGCAAACTGCACATGGCCACTCTCCCTCTCCTCTGATTGTACCGCCACCAACCCTAGATATCATCACTTTTGTTTTATCTGCATTTACCCTTACGCCCTTGTACCCCATACCATCTCTCCACTTCTTAAATCTTTCCTCCACCTCCTTTTCATTCTCTACAATCAACACCAAATCATCAGCATACAACATCTCCCATGGGAGTCCATCTCTGAAGTCACGTGAGAGAGCTTCAAGCACCATGATAAACAACAAGGGACTCAAAACTGACCCCTGGTGCACACCAACATTCATGGAAAGTTCATCACTCAAAGCTCCATTCACTCTTACCTGGGTGTGAGCACCCATGTACATGGCCATAACCACCCTAACCAGCCACTCTTCCAACCCTAGCTTTCTCATTGCCCACTTCACCACCTCTCTAGGGACTCTGTCAAAGGCCTTTTCCAAATCAACAAAAACAAAATACAATTCCCTTTTCTTGCCAATATATTTTTCCTGAAGCTGTCGAACAATGAATATGGCATCAGTGGTCCCCCTGCCTGGCATAAACCCAAACTGCATCTCATTGATATTCACTCTTTCTCTAATCATACCTTCTAGAACTCTCTCCATTACTTTCATTATCTGATCTAAGAGCTTTATACCTCTGTAATTTCCCCTTTCCAGGGCATCACCCTTTCCTTTGTACACATTTACTATTACACTCTTCAGCCAATCATCTGGGAAAATACACTCATATATAATCATATTTATTAGGTCAGTGACTAACCTCACCCCAGTATCTCCTGAGGCCTTCAACATTTCGGTGTCAACCCAGACACACCTGCCACCTTCCCCACCCGCATCCTGCCTATTGCCTGACTCACAGTAGCAGCGTCAATCAAAGGCCAAGGACCAAACACTGGATCAGCTGGCTCCAAACCATCTCTATCCCAATCAAACTCCTCATTCAACAACCGGCTATAATGCTCTCTCCATGCATCTTTAATATCCTCACTGTTCACCACTACCCTTCCATCATCATTCTTCACACACTACTCACCTACAATGTCCCGATTTTTTTTTTTTTTTTTAATGTGTCCGACTCTGGGCATAGGCTTCACAGCCTGCTATCATGGCCCAGCAGTTCTCCTACATACCATGTCACCACTTCGGCGCTAACACCCACCGTCCATATTGAATACATGCCAGGGCTGTCTCATTCAGGACTGGTGTATTGGTATTAACGGGGGTATTTTTACGACGTGTCGGCGGGTCTTCTGGTAGATCAGTAAAGCCTGATTTTGCTGAATTTCAAATCCTTAAACTGTTCCCTGCCCCAGCGAGGATTCGAACCTGGGTCCGGGGGACCGCAGGCCACCTCTCTACCGATTGAGCCACCGCCTCCCCCAATATCCCTCTTCACCTGATTTGCCACCCTAAAAATCATATTTTTCCCTTCTCCATGATTTAGATTATCAAGTAAAAGTCTCTGTGACTCAGACTTCACCCTGTATACCTCTTTTCTAGTCCTGCGCTTGGCAGCCAAGTACTCCTCCCTGTTACCACCATTCTTCCATTCCCGGAAAAGCCTTCTTTTCTCCTTAACTGCAGCTTCTACACCCTCATCCCACCACCAAGTTACTTTATGTCTTGGTGGGTTTCTTGTCCAACCGCATACTGCATCGGTAACTCTCAAGAGGTTGTTCTTTAGGGCTCTATACTGTTCATTAACGCCTCTATCTACGGCTTCCTGTTCAGCCACCACTCTCCTCATCTCACTATAAAAGGCATCCCTTACTGATTGGTTTCCCAGCTTCCATATTTTCCTCCTAGGTACATATGTCCTCCGTCTCATCACTCGTTCCTTAAGCACCATGTCACAAATCAACAGTTTGTGCTGCTGCACACACTCCTTGCTTCCACTCGTTCCTTAAGCACCATGTCACAAATCAACAGTTTGTGCTGCTGCACACACTCCTTGCTTCCTATAACTTTAACATCCCTCACTCTTCTCGTATCAACCCTCCTGACCAGAAAATAATCTATCTGACTACTATTTCCCCCGGACTCGTACGTAATCAACCGGCTGATTCTTTTCCTAAAATGTGTGTTGAACACAATCATGTCCATAGCCTCCCCAAACTCGAGTATTCTTTCCCCTTCCCCATTCCTCACATCATATGCACATCCTCCATGGACTCCTTCGTAACCTTGAGCTGCTTCACCCACATGACCATTTAAATCCCCTCCCAGAACCACTACCTCATCATCACCCATACCACTTACTACACGAATTAAATCATCCCAAAATCTATCCTTCTCTGCGTCATCCAATCCTACCTGTGGAGCATATGCCGATATAACTGAAATCATTTTCCACCCGATCAAAATTTTCACTACTAATATCCTATCACTTACTCTCATAACATTCATGACATATTCCACCCATTTCTCTGGAACCAACACACCCTCACCCCCATATCCGTCAGTTCCCCCCTGCCAAAATAACTTATAGTAGCAATCCTTCCCAACAATCTTTCTGGCTGATCCAGCCCTGTACCCGACTTCCTGCAAACATGCCACATCCACCCACCTCCTACTGAATGCCTCAACGACTTCCCCTGCTCTTCCTCTCAAACTTCCCACATTCCATGAACCCACCCTAAACCCCCTGGGTGATTTGCTGTCCTCAGGTTTGCTTCGGTGCTTGTATTTGTAGTTCATAGTCGGTAAGATAAAGGGGGGTAAATATTCCAAAGGCCCGACCCATTGCACAGACCCAGGTCCAGGCAATGGATCTGGGACCCCTAGCCCACCACCTTACCAGTGGCTGTGGTAGTGGCCTCGGGGCACCCTGCCAGGACAATTGCAGGGACACCCTCCAAGCGCGGCTTGGCACTGCAACTGCCCCGCCATTATACACCCACTGATAGGGCAGCCTCCTGGGGCGCTACTGCCAGGTTCAGGCCCCTCTCTATTGTGAGGAAGTGGCAGCCTGGGAACCGCAATGCCCTGTACCCTCTAGCACAGGTTCGAGCCCCATCTCGCCCCAGACCCATGATCCATGCCGGCGGAACCCCAGTCAAGCCTCCCCCCAAAGTCCGCCACTAGGTAGCGGGGGCAAAGTTTTCTGGCCGCATGCCCTTGCTGGCGTCAATCCCTGTAACGCAGTGGGATACGTTGTGTAATATGTAAAGCGCATGTGATGTAGTGCATAGGATAGTTAGAGGAAATGTTTGGGAGAGTATGCTGGTCTACTCTCCATGTTACTGACACATTGAAAAGGTCAGCAAAGGGGGATGGTTAGGTAGCTAGTGAAACAGGAGATCCAGCTCTCCCTATCACCAGCATTCTCATTCCCCTCGGAAGTACTACCCTGTTCGGCCCGTGCTACAGCCTTCTCCTACATGAAGTGACTATACAAAGAGAAGAAGAGAAGCTCAAAGACAGTTTAAGGAAGACATTACAAATAAAAGCAGTGATCAACACAAGCTATTTTACAGCTACATCCGAAGCAAAACCAAAGTCATATATAAAATACAGTCCATTACGGACCAGGGGATCATCAATACACAAGAGAAAGATATTTGTGAAGCACTAAATAGACATTTCCAATCAGTTTTAACAGTAGAAAATAATTTTGAATGAGATGATATGGAACATGCATGCCCACACTTATTACCAGATATGCAAATATCAGAAAGAGTTAAGTAAATTAGGCAAAGAAAAAGCACATGGTCCTGATGAAATTTCAGGTTGGGTGCTACATGAGTCTGCAGAAGAGTTAAGCAGACCATTATATTTAATATTTGTGGAATCCTTAGGTAAAGGTAAACTACCTGATATTTGGAAGAAAGCAAACATTGTTCCCCTGTTCAAAAAAGGGAATAGACAGAATCCGTTCAACTACCTACCAGTATCAGTGATCAGTGTTGTAAGACACTGTACTAGAAAAGTTGATAATAAAAGTTTGTGTAAACCATCTAGAAGAACAGAGTATGATAACAGAAAGGCAGTTCGGTTTTTGGAAAGGAAAATCATCTGTTACTAATCTAGTAAGCTACTATAATAGAATTACAGAAACATTACAGAGAGAAGGATGGGTGGACAGTATCTATTTAGATTTCAAGAAAGTATTTGACAGAGTACTGCACCAAAGACTTTTATGGAAACCGTACTATCAAGGAGGAATCCAAGGCAACCTGTACTGTTGAATGCAGGATTTTTTCAGAAAAAGGGAACTGAGAACAGTACTAAGGGGAAATTACTCATCAGGGAGCGAAGAGACTAGCAGTTCCACAGGGTTCACTGCTGGCACCAATTTCATTTTTAGTGCTGTATATATAAAAGACATATAAATGACATTATAGAGGTGTAAAGCTTTTAGATCAGATAATGAAGGTAATGGAGAGAGTTCTAGAAGATATGATTAGAGAAAGAATGAATATTGATAAGATGCAGTTTGTGTTTATGCCAGGAAGGGGGACTGATGCCACATCCATTGTTTGACAGCTTCAAGAAAAATATATAGGAAAGAAAAAGGAACTGTACTTTGTTTTTGTGGCCTTTGACAGAGTCCCTAGAGAGGTAGTGAGGTGGACGATGAGAAAGCTCCGGATGGAGGAGTGGCTGGTTAGGGTGGTTATGGCCATGTATATGGGTGCTCGCACCTAGGTAAGAGCGAATGGAGATTTGAGTGATGAGTCTTCCGTGAATGTTGGTGTGCATCAGGGGTCAGTTTTGAGTCTCTTGTTGTTAACTTGTACTTGAAGCCCTCTCACGTGACTTTAGAAATGGAGTCCCGTGGAAATTTTTTGTATGCTGAAGATTTGGTCTTGATTGCAGAGAATGAAAAGGAGACAGAGGAAACATTTAGAAAGTGGAGAGATGGTAGAGGCACAAGGGCTTAAGAGTAAATGTAGATAAAACAAAAGTGATGATATCTAGGGTTGGTGGTGGTACTGTCAAAGAAGAGGGAGAGTGGCCATGTGTAATTTGCCACAAGGGCATGGGAAGTAATTTCATCTCGTGCAGTGTTTGTGATAAGAGGGAGCATGAAAGATATAGTGGTACTAGAGGTAGACTGTGAGATAATGCTGATTTTATGTGTGCAGCATGTCAGGGAGAGAAGGTGGAGATTGTCAGGTGTGATAGCTTTGAACCTGCTGTCTCTTGAGTATGTGGAAGAGTTTTGTTATTTGGGAGACACATTATGAGCTGGAGGTGGGGCTGAAGCTAGTTCTGTGGCTAGGGTGAGAAGTGGTTGGAAGAAGTTCAAGGAGCTGTTGCTTTTCCTGATACTGAGAGGGCTCTCCCTACGTGCTAAGGGATATTTGTAGGCAGTATGTTTTAGGAGTGTAATACTCTATGATAGTGAGACCTGGGCAGTAAGGGAAGAGGATATGCACAGGTTCAAACATACAGAAATGACAGTGATTAGGTGGATGTGCAGTGTGTCAGTGTGTGCAAGGCCTGGGGGGACTGGGTTTACAATAGAAGAGTTGACAGGCAAGATGGGAATGGAGTGTATTGGTGTTGTGATGAGGAGAGGTAGATTAAGGTGGTTTGGGCATGTGGAGAGGATGGGAGATGATAAATGGGTGCAGAAAGTGAGAAGCATTAAAACTGGGGGTAGGGTTGCGAGGGGAAGACCAAAAAAGACGTGGGACAAGGTTATTAAGAGTGACCTCAGGGTTAAAGGACTGAACAGGGAGGCTGCCACAGATCAATTATCAATAACAGGCTATCTCCAGCTAACCACATCAGAGAGAAGGTATGTAACATGTATACACTGCTTGCTAATATGAGAATAGCATTCACAGACATAAGTGAAAAAGTGCTGAGAAAGATAATAAAATCATTCATCAGACCAATCCTGGAGTATGCATCAGTAGTCTGGAATCCTCATTTCAAAAAACACATGGATAAGACTGAAAAAGTACAAAGGGCAGCTACATGATGGGTACCAAGCTTAAGGGATCTAAGCTACAAAGAAAGACAAGAAAAACTGAATCTACAAACACTACAGATGAGAAGGAAAAGAGAAGCCATGAGTATGCTATATATATCAATTCAGGGAAAGAGAAAATAGACTTAAATGAAAATATAACCTAAGGGGAAGCATCAGAAAGCAGACACTGCAAAAAACTACATAAAAAGAGAGGTGAAATTCAGTTTCCCAAATAGAGTAATTGATCAGTGGAATGCACCACCGAATGAAACAGTGTGTGCCAAACTACAGTAGAACCTCGATTATCCGCGAGCCAGTCAACCGGAATTGGCGCTAAACCGGGCAATTTAAAGAAAATTTCCAAAACTGATCAACCGGGGAAAATCCAGGACCTAAACGGCATTTCAAATTCACCGCGCAACCATTCCGCCCGAATGTTTTCATTCCTTTGTCACCGAGCGCATCACCGCAGTCCCTGCCATTGTTTTGAGGCTTAACAGTGTCGTAATATTTGGTGGAATGTCAGCCATGGCTCCTGGCTGTTCGTGGATAGATAATGATGAATCATTTCGAAAGATCATCCAATTCATGGAGAGAAATCCAGCCTACACAGCTAATGAACTGCTTCATTTTCGTAGCTATTAATGACGACTTCCAAAATCGCCGTCGTGTAGCAATCAAACAGTCAGACATCAGGGACTTTTTCACGAGGGGTAAGCATGCAAAAACAATAAACATTTAGCTAGTATCCTCCTGCTCATTTATGGGGTTCCCAGATAATGATGCATCAATGTCCACACCAGCAAGTACTCTAACAAAAACAGCTGCTCCACCAGTCTCCCCCATCAAGCCTGTTCGACCCCCAGCCAGCCTATCCACTCACGACTCTAAATGAGCCTGCATCACCAACAACTCTGTGGTTCCAAGACAATTCACTATCAAGTCAATTCGCCATCGGACAATTCACCATCAAAACATGGACGATTTCCAGTCAGGACAATTCGCACCCTGGACGATTCCCCGTCATTCTATAAATACTTATTGATAATTAATCAATACTTTAATAACTATATTTCTGGGGGATCCATCAAAGTCTATGTTCAATAGTGTAGGTTTTGGATATTATTTATTAGTTGCACCTTTAGTCAATAATTGTTTTTTCTTCACTGTAGTCGCCTGTGAATTATATTCTAGCAATTGTCCTGTTGTTGCTGTGACAGCGAGTTTGACTTGACGGCGAATTGTCCTGAAACCATCAGTCTTTGCTGAAGACTTCTTTATGGCTTTTTTTTTCCTTTATTGCTGATGACTACTGGCTTTCAAAAATAGTTTCACACTGCTTTTTTTTTTTTTTTTTTTTTAATGAGAGCGAAACTTATTCCTGGCGAAATATGCTTGATGCTAGACGGCCATCATTCACGTGTTGTTTAGGTCAGAAGCTTCATTTGTAATAAGGACTTTCAAGAAGCTTAGTGGCAATCCTTGGCGATTAAAATTTTTATGGAGAGTATTTAAGGGCAAAACTAATCGGTTAGGTTAGGTTAGAATGCAGTATGCAGTGATGTGTCCACTGTCCAGTCAGTGACATCGTATGTAAACACATGTCTTGAGTATCGGAAGACAGACAATTATAATTATCCTTAACGATATTTTTACCAAAAAATATAAGGCTCATAGAACCTAACCCCCTATTTTACATGTAAATATATGTCACATTTTAGCTAACAGTGTAGTAAGGATAATTACAATTTCAGTTAAATAAAATACACTGAAAGCATTAGGCCTACTTTATGTCCCTGCGACCCATCAAAATTCCTCTAGTTTGAGAATCACTGGTGTTAGAGAACAGAAAATGGGTGTTGACCGATTTTCCAGAAAAATCGATTTTCCGACATTTTGAATTCCCCATGGCTCGCGGATAATCAAGGTTCTACTGTATTCATAATTTCAAGGCTATGTATGATAAAAAAGGTTTAATACACGGAACAGTACAAGCTTGACTCCTTCCTGTAAAGATACACTTAGGTAAGAACACACACACACACATACACTCAGGAGGTAGCGAAGATTCGTGGGGCACTAAATTGTTAAATATAGCAATGAATAATGTAATGACGCAGTGGGTTAAAGAAGGGACACGATTCAGAGGTGATGACACACCAGCAAGATTAGATTTGCTACTACCCAAAGAACCTGATGTAATTGAATCTTTAAATTATCTGTGTCCTATAGGAAAAAGTGATCATGTGGTCACTGAGTTCCAGATGATAACAGGGAACGTAGTGCCAAGAGATGAGCTTTATAGGCAAGGAAGATACAACTTTGGGAAAACAAACTTTGCAGAATTGAGAAATTTTTTTGAAAATGTGGACTGGAGAAAATTCAGAGAAACAAGAGAGATACAGAGGAAGTGGGATATCTTTTTAGACCTCTACAATTTGGGAGTGGAAAAATATGTGCCAAGAGTAAGTGGGAAAGAAAACAGGAAAAAGGTGTGGTTTAATAGAAGGTGTATGACAGCGAAAAAAGAGAGGGACATGGCATGGAACAAATGGAGAAAGAGAGGTAATACCAGAGCAAAGGAAGAATATAAAAGAACTAGAATAGAATATACAAGAATACGTTGAGAGGAAGAAAGGAACTTTGAAAAAGGTATAATTGATAAATGTAAGGATGAACCCAAATTGTTTTATAGATTTGTTAATGGCAAATTGAAGCAAAGAGAAGGAATCACCAAACTGAAAGTAGAAGGAGAGGTCTACAAGGACGCAGTAATGCAATCTGAGTAACAAATGTTTCCAGTTGGTTTTCAATGAGGAAAGGGAGTTTGTGGAAGGATAGGGAGTGATTAGAAATGTAGTGATAAAAGATATAAAAGTGGAAGTGCAGGAAGTGTATAAATTACTGGGAACTCAAGATGTAAGGAAAGCCCCAGGACCAGATGGAATCTCTAATTGGGTACTGAAGTAATGCAGAGAACAACTGGCGGATAAGATTCACAATTTAATTGTGTGCTCCTTGGAAGAGGGGAAAGTGCCTCAGGCAAATGTGGTGCCAATCTATAAGGGAGGAAACAAGGAAGAACCCTTGAATTATAGGCCAGTGTCCCTAACCAGCATGGTTGCGAAATTGTGAGAGAATCCTGAAAGATAGATGGATAAAATACCTGGAAGAGATGAATATTTTGACTGAAAGTCAGTTTGGACTCAGAAGTGGAAGGTCATGTGTTTCCAACTTGTTGAGCTTTTACTCAAGGGCGATTGACGTGCTGCAGGAGAGAGACAGTTGGGTGGATTGTGTGTACTTAGATCTGGAGAAGGCCTTCGACAAGGTGCCCCACAAGAGACTGTTATGGAAATTAGAGCATATAGGAGGACTGAAGGGAAGACTCCTGGAATGGATGAGAGACTTTTTGAGTGACAGACAAATGAGAACAGTAATAAAGGATAGGACATCTGGATGGAAGGAAGTAACAAGTGGTGTCCCACAGGGCTCGGTGTTGGCACCAGTAATGTTCTTGATTTACGTATATGATATGGTAGATGGAGTGAACAGCTACGCAAGCCTGTTTGCTGATGATGCAAAGATCTTGAGAAAGGTAGAGGATGAAGAGGACTGTAAAATGCTACAGGAGGATCAGGACAGGACACATGATTGGAGTCGGATGTGGGAAATGAAATTCAAAGCAAAAAAATGTTAAATATTAGAAATGGGTAAAAGTACTTAGAGGCCATCATTGAATTATCTGATGGGTAATGAACCAATTAGAAAAGTGAGAGAAGAGAAAGATTTGGGAGTGCTGGTCCAGGATAGTTTGTCACCTGAAAAGCACATAAATAAGATAGTTAGACATATAAACTCTTGACCAATATAAGAGTGTCATTTCATTACATGGATGAGGAGATGATGAAAAAATTGATAGTAGCCATGATCCGCCCCAGGTTAGAATATGCAGCAGTAGTGTGGTCCCCACACAAAAAGAAAGATATAAACAAGATTGAGAGAATACAAAGAACAGCAACTAAGATGGTCCCCAGTCTGGCAGATCTATCATACAGTGAGAGGCTAGAAAGGCTGGATTTGCCATCCTTAGAGGAAATGAGAGAGAGGGGCGACATGATTGCAGTGTTCAGGACCATGATGGGAGTAGAAAAAACTGACAGAGAAAAACTGTTTGTTTGGGATGAGAGAGCAACAAGAGGACACGGAATGAAACTAAAGAAGCCACGCTGCTTCAAGGACATCAAGAAATATAGTTTTCCTTATAGATGCATAGACCTGTGGAATAGCCTGGACAAAGACATCGTCCAGTCTAAAAACTTAAACGAGTTTAAGGCAAAATCTGACTTATTGAGAAACAGAGACGGGACCCCATGAGCGTAGCTCATTTCCTGTATATCACAATTAAGTAAATACAATTAGGTACATACACATACACACAAACACACACACACACACACACACACATACACACACACAGAATTAAAATTGAGTAGTGAATCTACCTCAAATGAAATAAAACAGCTCAAAAGGGAGAATAAGAGGGTGCAAGAAGAAAGGGACAGAATGAAAAGTAAACAAGATGGGTATAAATCAAAATCAAGGATGCAAGATGAACACAATATGGAAATCAAGGAGCAACATAAGAGGTGGAAGAAAATTCAGAAGGAAGGGAATGAAAACTTGAAAGAGATTATAGAACAACAAAGCAAAGAAAAGGTGGAGAAGGATGTGGTTAGGGTACTGAGAAGTAAAGAATCTTTAGTCAGGGATGTAGCAGATAAGAAAAAATGTGTAATAATTTCAGGAGAAAAAGAAAAATGTACGACAATAAGATCAGAAAGAGAAAGAGAAGAACCGAGTAAGGTTAAAGAAATAATATCAGTAGTTATGGAGGGTAACAGCGAAGCTCAAGACAAGACTGAGGTGTTTAGGTTAGGAAAGTACGAGGAATGAGGGGCAAGGCCATTGAGGGTAAAGTTTAAGTCCCAGGTAATGGTAAGTGAAATCATCAACAGAACATGAAAATTCTCACACAAAAAGGGGTTCAAGAATGTTTGGATAAGGAGAGATGCAAATGAGGAAGAAAGAGCTAGAATAAAGGAGTTAGTAAAGGCAGCAAAGGCAAAAAAACAAACAGAGAATGGAGGAAGAGAAGAATGTTTTATTGGAGAGTTATGGATCAGAAATTGAGGAAGTGGTACCGACAGAGAGAAGGAGAGACGAGGGTATAAATAACGAAAAAAGTTTGAAAGTGGCGTATACTAATATTGATGGATTAATATCGGCAAGGTTACATATCAACGATTTCTTGAGGCTACATGAACTGATGTTATGTATTTGCAGAGACCAAGTTAAATGAGGATACTGATATCCATATGGGAGATGGCAAATACGAACTAGGGAGAAGAGACACAAAAGAAAAAACGGGAGGAGGAGTGATGACAGAAGTGAAGAACGACATAGGTGTAGATACGGAGAAAATGGGAGAGGGTAGGGCCGAAGTGATAAATATTAAAATACGAAATTAGAAACTGGAGAGAATGGCAAGAGAGATGTGGCAGTAGTATATGTTCCATCTAAGACAAGAGCATGGAATGACGATGAATACCAGGAGATGTTGTCAGACATAGTTAGTTATCTACAGAAAGTGACTGAGAAAAGCAACAATATAATTCTAATGGGTGATTTAAATTGTTAAGAGGTGAACTGGGAGGAATGGGACTCAGGAGGCAGCGAAGATTTGTGGGGCACTATATTGTTAAACACAGTAATGAATAATATAAGGACGAAGTGGGTCAAAGAAGAGACACGATTCCGAGGTGATGACACACCTGCAAGATTAGACTTACTGCTAACCAAGGAACCTGACATAACTGAATCTTTGAAATATCTGTGTCCAATAGGAAAAAGTGGTCATGTGGTCACTGAGTTCCAGATGATAATAGGGAATGTGGTGCCAAGAGATGATCTTTATAGGCAGGGAAGATACAACCTTGGGAAAGCAAATTTTACAAAATTGAAAAAATATTTCAAAAATGCGGACTGGAAAAAATTCAGAGAAACAAGAGAGATTCAGAGGAAGTGGGATATCTTTCTAGACCTCTATAATTCAGGAATGGAAAAATTTGTTCCAAGAGTAAGTGGAAAAGAAAACAGGAAAAATGAGTGGTTTAATAGAATGTGTATGACAGCGAAAAAAGGGAGGGACATGGCGTGGAACAAATGGAGAAAGAGAGGTAATAACAGAACAAAGGAAGAATATAAAAGAACTGGAAACGAATTTACAAGAATACGTAGAGAGGAAGAAAGGAACTTTGAAGAAGGTATAATTGACAAATGTAAGGATGAACCCAAATTGTTTCTGGTGGTTTAGTGGGTAATTACGTCGCTCCACTTGGATTGAGCCAGTGAAGGTTTATATCCAAGGGATGATTGGGGTTTATTGCTCACATAATGCCACTCAGAGATGAGTGAGGCTGGTCACTCTCATCCTAAATGTCAGGACCAACTTGCCTAGCCCCGGGCTCCTACGCTTCTCATACGATTGGATAATGGTTGGATGGATGGATGGTCAATGGCAAATTGAAACAAAAGGAAGGAATCACCAAATTGAAAGTAAAAGAAGAAGTCTATAAAGATGTAGTAGCAATGCAAGCTGAAATAATGAACAAATGTTTCCAATCGGTTTTTACTTATGAAATGGAGTTTGTGGAGGGAGGGGAGGGAGTGACTAGAAATATAGTGCTAAAAGATATAAAAGTGGAAGTGCAGGAAGTGTACAAATTACTGGAAACTCTAGATGTAAGGAGAGCCCCAGGACCGGATGGAATTTCTAATTGGGTACTGAAGGAATGCAGAGAACAACTGACAGATAAGATTCACAGTTCAATTGTGTGTTCTCTGCAAGAGGGGAAAGTGCCTCGGGAATGGAAGAGGGCAAATATGGTACAAATTTATAAGGGAGGAAACAAGGAAGAACCCCTGAACTATCGACCAGTGTCCCTAACCAGAATGGTTGCAAAACTGTGTGAGAGGATCCTGAAAGATCGATGGATAAAATATCTGGAGGAGATGAATATTTTGACTGAAAGTCAGTTTGGATTCAGAAATGGAAGTCATGTGTTTCCAACTTGTTGAGCTTTTAGTCAAGAGCAATTGACAAGCTACAGGAGAGAAACGGTTGGGTGAATTGTGTGTATTTAGATTTGGAGAAGCATTTGGCATTTGACAAGGTACCTCATAAGAGACTAATGTGGAAATTAGAGCATACAAGAGGACTGAAGGGAAACCTCCTGGTATGGATGAGATACTTTTTGAGAGACAGACAAATGAGGACAGTAATAAAGGACAAGATGTCTGGATGGAGAGAAGTAACAAGTGGTGTCCCACAGGGCTCAGTGTTGGTGCCAATAATGTACCTGATTTACGAAAATGATATGGTAGATGGAGTGAACAGTTATGCAAGTCAGTCTGCTGATGATGCAAAGATCTTGAGGAAGATAGAGGTTGAGGAGGACCGTAAAATGCTGCAGGAGGATCTGGATAGGATACATGATTGGAGCCAGATGTAGGAAATGAAATTCAATGCAAAAAAAAATGTAAAATATTGGAAATGGGTAAAAGTACCAGAAGGCCATCACTGAATTATTTGATGGGTAATGAACCAATCACAAAAGCGAGAGAAGAGAAAGATTTGGGAGTGCTGGTCCAGGATGGTTTGTCACCTGAAAAACACATTAACAAGATAGTTAGAGAGACATATAAACTCTTGTCCAATATAAGAGTAGCATTTCATTACATGAATGAAGAGATGATGAAAAAATTGATAGTGGCAATGATCTGTCCCAGGTTAGAATATGCAGCAGTAGCGTGGTCCCCATACAAAAAAGAAAGATATAAATAAGACTGAGAGAATACAAAGAACAGCAACCAAGATGGTCCCTAGTCTGGCAGATCTGTCGTACCGAGAGAGGCTGGAAAGGCTGAATTTGCCTTCCTTAGAGGAAAGGAGAGAGAGGGGCGACATGATTGTGGTGTTCAGGGCCAGGATTGGAGTAGATAAACTTGAAAGAGAAGATCTGTTTGTAAAGGATAAGAAAGCAACAAGAGGACACGGACTGAATCTGAAGAAGCTAAGTTGCTTGAAGGACATCAAGAAATATAGTTTTCCTTATAGATGCATAGACCTGTGGAATAAACTGGACAAAGAGGTCGTCCAGTCTAAAAACTTAAATGAGTTTAAAGCAAAATTTGACTTATTGAGAAAAAGAGACAGGACCCCATAAGCACAGCCCATTTCCTGTATATCGCAATTAGGTAAATACAATTAGGTAAATAAATACACACACACACACACACACACACACACACACACACACGGAGTGGCAGCCACAGCAAGAAGACGTGTCTCAAACTGCCTCAACAAACCCTAAGTAGTTTTCAGGAATTGTCCTGTCTCCAGTCTTGTTAATAATTTTAAGTATTGCAAGTTATTATAGTCTATCAAAAATGTAAAGAACTATTGTCATTAAGTATACATGAATGTTTTTATAGGAATTTTGGGAACAGCTGTTCAGTTTAGTACTGCAACCAACCTTAAAGATGGCCGACCATGTTAACACGGGGAAACCGGAATTCCCAGGATTTGACAGTGAAACAAATGTAATGGACCTGGTTAAAACATTGATTATGAGAATTAGTGGTCTAGAAAAGAAAGTGGAAGATCTAGTATCAAGAGACATGCCTGAAAAAACCGAAAATACTATACAGAGTTTGATACAGGCCAGTGAGACAGCGAACCAGGAGATCGAGAATTTAAAACGAGAAAATATTGAATTACAGAGAAAACTAGAAGAAAGCAGTAACCAAACAGAGAAGGTAAGTAGTGTGTTAGAAGAGCAAAAGGCAAAATGGGCACATGTGGAAGAAGAACAGAAAGAAGTAGTCAGTTTAAGGGAAATTATTCAGGAAGAAAGGGAAATGAACAAGCAAAAAATGGAAGAAAATGTAGTGAAAATATTGAAGAAAAAAGAGAAAATAGTGAGAGAAACAGTAGAAAGGAACAGATGTGTGATAATATTTGGAAACAGGGAGGAAGAAGAAAAAGTTAGGTCTGTGAGACTCGAGAGAGACTCAAATCAGGTGAGGCAAATATTGGACAAGATCGATCCCGAAGGAAACAAGTGGGAAAAAGAAATTGAGGAAGTAAGGAGGACAGGGCCAAATAAGAAAGGGGAAGCAAGACCAATGAGAGTTAAGATGTCTTCAGAAAGTGTTGTAAATGACATACTTAAGGTGACCTGGAAACTAAGTAAAGAGGCAGGAATGGAAAATATTATAGTAAGAAAAGACTTGAATGAAGAAGAAAGAGAAGTCTTAAAATCTTTGAAGGACCAAGTAAAGGAAAAAAAGACAGGAGGACAGAGGAAGAACGTGAAACTTTTTTTTGGAGAGTGATGGATATGAAGGCAAGGAAGTGGTATGTGAAGAACTAGACGTGAAGGAAACAAAGGGGATGGATATGAATATGAAAAAGAGAAGAACGAGTAAAGATAACAACAGTGCAGCAAATCTGAGCATCGTGTATAGTAACGTAGATGGATTAATATCTAAGAGAAGGGATATTGGAGACTACTTAAATGAAAATAAACCTGAAATTGTTTGCCTAGTAGAGACTAAATTGCCCCGAGATGTCGATATAAAATTATTTGGCTGGAATAATTATAAGATTTAGAGGAAGGACAGAGAAGGCAAATTTGGGGGAGGAATAGTGATATTAACCCACAATGACCTAAGAGTAAAGGATATAGAAAATGAAAATACTAAGGCTGAACTTTTGGGAGTTGAAATAGAGGACAATTATGGAGAAAAAACGGATGTAATAGTTTTTTATATGCCCCCCAAAACTAGGGCATGGACAAAGGAAGATTACGAACAGTTAATAAGTGAATCCATTATTAGGCTAGAAATGTTAATTGAACGAAGAAATAGAATAATATTAATGGGAGATTTTAACTGTAGAGAAGTTGATTGGGAAAGTATGGATGCTGGGAACAGAGAAGTTGATTGGGAAAGTATGGATGCTGGGAACAATGAAGAATCATGGGGAAATAAATTAATGGAATTGATGATGGAAAACATGTTAACTCAGTTTATCAAAGAAAACACAAGAATTAGGGGTGTTGATGAACCATCCAGGCTTGACTTACTATTCACAAAGGACCCAAATGATGTGAGGAACATAACCTACCATTGCCCCTTTGGTAAAAGTGATCATCTGGTAATTGAGATGGACGTGGTAGGAGTGAGGGAAGGAGAAAGAGATGAAAAACACAGAGAAAATAGATACAATTATGGGAAGGCAGACTTTGCTTCCCTGAGAAACTTTTTCCAAAATGTAGAATGGAGTAAAATGAATATGATCACAAATGTTGATGAGAAATATGAGTTTTTGATAGAAGTATATAAAACAGGAGTTACTAAGTATGTCCCAAAATTTTCTGCAGCTATGGAAAGGAAGAAAGAATGGTTTAACAACAGATGTAGGATGGCACAAGAGGCAAGAAAAAAAGCATGGAAGAAAGTGAGAAGAAGGTATAGTGAAAGGGCCTGGGAGGAGTACAAGCAGATTAGAAATGAATATGTAAGGATACGGAGAGAAGAGGAAAGGAAATACGAAAAAGATATTGTGTCTAACTGTAAAAAAGAGCCGAAACTATTTTATAGGTTTGTAAATGGCAAAATGAAAGTTAAGGACAGTATAATACGACTGAGGGATGGAGATGAAACATACGAAAGAGAGGAAGACTTGTGTGAAATAATGAACAACAAACTACAGTCAGTTTATGTATTGGAAGACGAATTTAGGGAGCCTGAAATGGAACCCAGGCTGACGAGAATGACCAAAATTACATTGACATGGATGAGGTGCTACAGCTGATGAAGGATTTGGATGTGAGAAAAGCAATGGGACCAGATGGTGTGGCTGGATGGATCCTGACCAGTTAGTGTGGCCAGTTTATGTCATTATCAAAACCTCGCTTGAAAATGGACAGTTACCTAAAGATTGGAAAAGAGCAAGTATTGTGCCAATCTTTAAGGGAGGAGATAGGGAGGATCCACTTAATTATAGACCTGTGTCACTTACTAGTATTGTTTGTAAAATCTGTGAGAAAGTTATTAGAAAAAGATGGATAAAGTATTTAGAAGAAAATGAAGTGATAACACCAAGACAGTTTGGTTTTAGGGAAGGAAGATCATGTATTACTAACCTACTAAGTTTCTACAGTAGGGTAACAGATGTCGTACAGGAGAGAGAGGGATGGGCAGACTGTGTCTATCTGGATCTTAAGAAAGCATTTGACAGGGTACCCTATAAGAGACTATTGTGGAAGTTGAGGACATTTGGAGGGGTGCATGGGAAACTATTAAAGTGGATGGGAGATTATTTGATAGGAAGGCAGATGAGAACAGTAATAAGAGACAAGGTATCACAATGGAGAAATGTGACTAGTGGAGTACCCCAGGGCTCTGTCTTGGCCCCAGTAATGTTTCTGATATATGTAAATGATTTGCCAGAGGGTTTGAATAGTTACACGAGTATGTTTGCAGATGATGCTAAAATTATGAAACATATTAAATGTATTGATAGTTGTAAAGAACTGCAAGAGGACTTGGACAAAATACACAGCTGGAGCCAGACTTGGAAAATGGACTTTAATGCCAAGAAGTGTCATGTATTAGAAATGGGTATAAGTGAAAGAAGACCACACTGGACATATAAAATGGGGAATGAGATGATTAGTAAAAGAAAGGATGAGAAAGATTTGGGAGTGATTATTCGGGATGACTTGTCACCAGAAAAGCATATAAACAAAATCATTGGGGGAACTTATGGATTACTGACCAACATGAGTGTGGCTTTTAATTATATGGATGAGGAAATGTTGAGGGAGTTGATAGTGACCATGATAAGACCAAGACTAGAGTATGCGGCGGTGGTATGGTCACCTCATTTGAAGAAGCATATTGATAAACTAGAAAGGGTCCAACAGATGGCAACGAAGATGATACCGTGTTTAAGGGAACTCACCTACGAGGAGTGATTGGAAAAACTGAAGTTACCAACATTGCACGAGAGAAGGGAAAGAGGTGACTTGATCACGATATTTAGAAATGTAAGAGAATTGGAAAGGGTGGATAGAGAGGATCTTTTTGTGTTGGATGATGGAAGAACAAGAGGTCATGGCTTCAAGTTGAGGAAAAGTAGATGTCTTAATGATCTCAAAAAGTTCAGTTTCCCGAATAGAAGCATAAGTATTTGGAATGACTTAGACGAAGAGGTGGTGCAGGCGAAAAACATTCATGTATTTAAAACTAGATTAGATGAATGTAGATATGGAGACAGGACAACACGAGCTTAGCTCAATTCCTGTATACTACAAATAGGTAAATACAAATAGGTAAATACACACACACACAGCCGACCAGCCGGAGTGAACGGACATGTCTCAAACCACCTCTCAATCATCGATGCTAACCTTAAGTAGTTTTCAGGAATTATGTTTGTCCCGTCTCCTTTGGTCTTGTCTAAAGTTTAAAGTATTGTAAGTTAACCCTTGGAGAGCAACGATGCTTCTGTAGCTACGTGCTGGCAAGCGATGACTTTGCTGAAATGTCGAGTCTTACAGAATTGAATGAAACACATATCATCATCTTGGAAATGTTTGCGCGCATCCAGCAATAAACTGTATATATATATGACCACATAAAGTCACGTGGTGGTAAGAAAAAATGGCTAGATGAACAGCTGGTGGCGCAAGCAACCCACCACCTGCGGTGAATGATATGATGAACATTGTCCAGTAAGTGATTACTGTATCATCAACACTCTCTCTCTCTCGCCCTCCCTCCCTCCATCTCTCTCTCTAACTACGATATATTTACCTTACGCACTGCTGAAAAAGCATACATTTATTATACAACATACTCGTAACTCTCTTGCTGTCTCTCTGTCTCTGTCTATCTCTCTCTCTCCATCAAACTACGATAAATTACCTTATGCGCTAATGAAAAAGCATACATTTATTATACAATTTATTTGAAACTCTCTCTCTCTTTCTCCAAGAAAGGAGGGAGGGATTGGAGAACACAAGAAACAAGAGGGGCGCTGTTATCCCTATCTCCTCATTCGAAGGGAAGGGACGCTGTCTGTTACTCACTCCTGTACTTATTCTCTCTCTCTCTCTCTCTCTTATCAAACTACGATAATTTAACTTATGCACCGAAAAAGCATACATATATTATACAATTTACTCGTAACTCTCTCTCTCCAAGAGAGGAGGGAGGGATTGGAGAACACGAGAAACAAGAGGGATGCTGTTATCCCTATCTCCTCATTCAAAGGGAAGGGACGCTGTCTGTCACTCACTCCTGTATTTATTCTCTCTCTCTCTCATCAAACTACGATAAATTACCTTACGCACTGCCAAAAAAGCATAAATGTATTATACAATATACTCGTAACTCTTTCTCTTTCTCTCTCTCTCTCTCTCTCAGAAAAATAACCTTTCTGTCTGTCTATCTGTCGCTCTCTATCAAACTACGATAAATTACCTTATGCACTGCCGAAAAAGCATACATTTATTATACAATTTACTCGTAACTCTCTCTCTCTCTCTCTCAGAAAAATGCACTTTCTGTCTGTCTGTCTCTCTATCAAACTACAGTACAATAAATTACCTTATGCACTGCAGAAAAAGCATACATTTATTATACAATTTACTCATAACTCTCTCTCTCCAAGAGAGGAGGGAGGGATTGGAGAACACGAGAAACAAGAGGGACGCTGTTATCCCTATCTCCTCATTCGAAGGGAAGGGACGCTG
>JAGKTI010008052.1:20808-34801 GCA_018397915.1 Birgus latro | reverse complement strand
GGTAGTGTGGGGTAGGGTAGGGTAGTAGGGTAGAGTAGGGTAGGGTAAGGTAAGGTAAGGTAAGGTAAGGTTAGATAGAAGTTAGCGTGGGATGCGAGAGTTAGAATGGTGTAGGGTAGGGTAGGGTCAGGTTTGGCTTGGAGAGATGGCTGTACTCATTTTACTTTAACTTGGCCTAAAGTTATCCCCTCATCTTGAATGCCGAAACTTAACAATGCATTAACACCAGAAGATGATGCCAGTCATGAAGAAGTGCTGTAGAGGGAATGTAGAGGCATGGTACTGTCTTATTCCGCCACTCAGCTGCTTGAAATAGGCTGGAAATGGCTGAAAATCTGGACCAAGTCAGGGTGAAATGAGTATATTGTATGGCAGAGGTGAAGTGAGATTAGGGCATGTCAGCACACACACACACACACACACACACACACACACACACACACACACACACACACACCGCTACTGGTATACACAGGGCGTGGCGTGTGTCACCCGTTATTTTACACCTGGTGATGGGAGAGGCTAGGTTAGATTAGGGTGGGGTGGGATAGGCTTGGGTTGAGTTAGGCTAGGGTAGGATAGGGTACGGTACGGTACGGTATGGTAGGGTGGGGTAGGATAGGGTAGGGTAGGATAGGAATGTGTAGGGTAAGGTAGGGTAGGGTGGGGTAGGATAGGGTAGGGTGGGGTAGGATAGGGTAGAGTAGGGTAGGGTGGGGTAGGTTAGGGTAGGGTAGAATAGGATAAGATAGGGTAGAGTAAGGTAGGGTAGGGTAGGAAAAAATAGCATGGCTTTGACTGAGATTGGGGTAGGGTAGGTTAAATTGTGTTTGTTTTTATTAGGTAAGGTTGGAAGAGGTTGGTTTGGGTTAGAGTAGGATAGAAAATATTGTTAGGATATGACATTGGATTAGGTTAGGTTAGGTAAGATGGCTAGGACGAGACTGAGACTTTTTAGACAAGTTAGAATATGTTGGGTTGGGTTAGAGAAGAATATATGGTTTGGATATAACTTACATTAGGTTAGGTTGAGTTAGGGTAGGGTAGAATAGAGTAGGGTTGGTTGGGGTTATAGAGGTTAGTAGGTTAGGTGATTTTGTGTGGTGATGAGAGGGTGGTGTGGTGTGGTATTGTGTGGTATAGATTGGTGTGATGTCGTGTGGTAGGGTGTGTTTAGGTGTGGTGTAGTTTTATTAGTTATCAAAGTCTACGGAAGTGAAGCACCTGATTTCCGAAAATTGTTAATGAGTCATGCGGACAAGGCCGTACCAAGAGATGCCCCTCCATTTGACTAAAAAAATAATGGTACTGAAAGGTTTTAAAATGCATCAGAAAAGCATGAAGAATAAAACGAATACAGAACGCATTGTGAAAGGACATCATCTTATTGAAAGGGTTAATAACGTGAAGTAAATCATGGTACTCACATAGCACATGCATGCCAAACATTCGTCAGTCAGTTCGGCCGAGGCGGAACCCACGGCCACCAGAAACAAAGCAAGGGCGACGAGCGACATGACTACACCCCTTCTCTTCCCGGGAACCACTGAGGGATGGGTGGGGCCTTCGAGGGTTTATATAAATACTATCAAGTACCCCGGTGACCCCACGCAGCCCCCCTGTGAAACACTTAAAAAAAGGTTTATTATTATTTTTTTTTCTGGATAAATAGTAATGTTCGTTGAAGCTGATTGTGTATGATGAAATCATGGTTTGTTCGTATGCACTTTTTTTTTTCTTTGATATTGACTCATATTCACTTTTTAGCTGTGAAGTTTTGGCAACTGTATGAGGGAAGACATCATCATCATCATCATCATCATCTAATCCTATGTTGCCCCGTGAAGAGCTCGGGGCAAGGCAGGTTGGTCCTGACATTTAAGATGAGTGTGACCAGCCTCACATATCCCTGAGTGGCAGTATGTGGGCAATAAACCCGAGCCACCCCTTGGATATAAACCTACAGTCTTAATACGGTTGGAGCGTCTTAATTATCCATTAAACCACCAGGCGCCATAATTTGGTTATATGGTTACCGCCCAGCTTAGTAACTTGTTTCTTGGTGTACAGGAAACCAGTTGGCTTGTCACTCAGTGTAAAGTTACCCGTAGACAGAAGGAAGAGGAAAGAATGAAGGAAAGGAAGACAGGAGAGGAAGGAAAGAAGGAAGAGAGGAAAGGGCAGTCACCCTAGAGCATTACTACATCGAGTGAGTGGGTGGTGAGCGCCCCCACCTACCACTATGAGGGAAGGCAAGTGTAAATTAAAGATTTCTAAGCGTCCGATGTGAAAGCAAGAGTGTTCTTTAAAAAAAAAAAAAAAAATCCTTGGAAAATGTAGTACACTCAACGGATTTGTGTTGCCACATTTCACATATTTTACGAAGTGTTTGTTTGTATGACGATCTTTGACCCCATAAATCTTTTAAAGGGCTAAGGAAAAATAAATAATAAATAAAGCAGTAAGAAAATAAAACTGAGGAAAGTGTCGTGCGGTATTAGGCCAAGAAAGATTTATTTCATGTCAAGTCAGAAGTGAAATGGTGAAGAAATGAAGGAATGGCACAGAATTTAAGTGTTTGGAAGAAGGCCTAAAGAAACCCAGCCAATACAATATGGTCTCCACGTTACCATTAAGACTATTATAAGCAGTCTTACAACATAATCTTAAGAAAAATCATAAATACCTTTTGTTATGTGTCAGTGCTCGTATTCTCGTCGGTGGAGAAGGTTCCCTAACGCCTATTCCTAAACGATTTATTTGTCAAACTCCCCAATGATGCCATCTTTTTCCTGTCTCATATCGTTCAAAATCGACATTGATTGCATGAATAACACATGGATATCGTAACGGATCAGGATGAAAAATAAATCAGTAAGGAAGGAGTGTTAGTAATGCATAACACACAAGAATACAGTAACGGAGCAGAATCAGAAACAAATCGGTAAGGAAGAGGTGTTAGTAACGCATATGTAACACACAAGAATATAGTAACGGAGCAGAATCAGAAACAAATCGGTAAGGAAGCGGTGTTAGTAGTGCATGAATAACACACAGGAATGTAGTAACGGAGCAGAATCAGGAATAAACCGGTAAGGAAGAGGTGTTTGTAATGCATGAATAACACACAAGAATATAGTAACGTGGCAGAATCAGGAATAAGGAAGAGGTGTTTGTACGCTTCCCAACCGCTCGAGAAAGACGTCCAGTGTCCGTGGAAGAAAGCGTGGGTGAAGTCAGCTGTGATGTTGATAAAGTTTCTCCTTGTTGATGTGGGAGTCATTGTAGCACTTTTATCTGGGCGATTTGATTTGCTTGTTACACGTTAATTGTACTATTCTGCTCTCTCTCTCTCTCTCTCTCTCTCTCTCTCTCTCTCTTTTTCATATAGCATGCATCAATAAAACAAAAAAATGTTAAAAGTGTAATATGCAAAGTAAGTCGCCAAGGAAAATGTGTTACGGAAGCCCCAAATCGTACGGGAATACACCTCAGAGACTCGTGTTTGGAGACTTAAAATTTAGTGTCATAATTATACTCTTTGTACCCTAACTTGGCCTAAAAATGCCATCTCTCCATCTTGAATGCTGAGTTGTAGCAATATATTAGCACCGGCAAATGATGCTAGTCACGAAGAAGAGGTATGGGAAAAATGTAAAGCTTAATATTGTCTGTTTGTCGCTGTGGTACGTCAAATAATCTGAAAAGTGAGAACCTGGGCCAAATAAAGGTAAAAGAGCAGTAATAGTTGATCCCGGTGGATTGTAGGCTGAAGTTCCCGTTTTCTGATAGTCTGCCATCCTTCTCTCGGGAGATAGGGAGGAAAGACGTTTGTATAACCAGGCAGCTCCACCGCCCGATCATGACCAGGTGAAGGCGTCCCTCTCCAGCGCCACGGCACCGGGGTGAAAGGGTTTGTATGGGTTTCTCCGGGACAAAACACTCGTCATTGCCTCACGCGTTCAAAGTCCGAGGTAACTCCTCCTTCTCTTTCCCACAGGTGTTGAAAAGTCACGGGCAGGAAATAGTTCAACTCATTTGCGACGTTGTTGTAAATATGACGAGTTTTTACGCAGATAACACTAGCCAGAGACGTAAGCACTATCAGTATATTTGTGTGTGTGTGTGTGTGTGTGTGTGTGTGTGTGTGTGTGTGTGTGTCGCCTTAATCCCAGAAGGGGAGGCCACAAACAAAGTGCCTCCATGTCACCTTATGATCCGTCATCAGGCTGCCCTTCCCACAGCTCACCAACCTTTACTCATATACCTCTCCACCCCATCCCTCCATCCCATCTTCAATTTCCTCATCCCTTTCTCCCCCTCATACAACAAACTATTTTTCAGCATTTAGTCCAGTCACTTAATAATGTTGTTTTACGCTGATATTTGGGAAACATTATATTAATAATGATGATGATAATAATAATAATTAATAATTTTAATTAGACTGGGCAGAATCACAAAGAAAGATGAAAGATAGAGAATAATGATAACAACAACACAATAATAATAATGCCGTAATAATAGTAATGATAATAATAATAGTATTAATAGGCTAAATCACAAAGATAGACGAAAGATAAAGACGAAAAAGAAGACAGGGCTAAATCACAAAGAGCAGCCAATTTTTCAACATTTCATGCCATCACTTCATTCATAATCAGGGCCGGATCCAGCATTTTCGAATAGGGGGTTGTGGGAAGGAGGGGGGGTGTAATTCCTAGCAAGATCATGACAGTCCATTTAAACAGACCAAAATGAAAGTTAGGAAGTGGAGCCGTTGTGGTAGTTATTTGGTAACATAATGACTCATGAATGGCATCGTAGCTATATTTCTTTCAACGTGGCCCAGAATTTCATCCTTTTCGCAGCTGCCACGTAACTTAGTGGCAGGGAAAGGTAGTGTTACTGTTCTACATCCTTCCCATAGCACGACTTTATAACTAGCATCATATTCTGTTTTAGTATAATAATCTGTTGTAGCAGCTGAGCAATCAAGATAAAAGTACATTTTTTTTGGGGGGGGGCCAAGTTAGAATAGGCCCAAAGGAACATAGTAATAAGATTTTTTTTCCTTTTAATTACCACAGGGAGAATGTCTTTAATACTTCAGTTTTGCAGAAGGAAAAAGTGAAAGCTTGGCCTGCATTTCTGTGCAGTGAAATGAGATCTTAGTTAACAGTACAGTACTGAGCATTGAAAATGCACATTGCCAACCATTTTTTCCCCCCTGGATGGAGGTTGTGCAGGGATCCTAAGGAACCAGCTCGATTTTTGTTGTTTTCTGTATAATAGAGAGAGAGAGAGTGAGCCTCAACTGTTTCCCCAGTAGGCCGTAAATCTGCATTGTCTTCTGCCAAGGAGGTTCCTGGCATCATCTTCCCGGTTTATATCTTCATATTGCCATGTTAGTATTCCCTTGCATGATATTTATGCAAAGTATACCAGTTTTCCAAGGATATAAGTAGCATACAAGAAAATATGAGAGTGGAATGTGGAAAATCATACAGGACTGTCTCATGGTGCACATGCGTGAAGAGAGTGAACAATATGTTGAGTCCCAGTATTTACTCAACATTAAATTTCTGCCCACATAGAGACTGAATGACTCAAAATACCCACTACGCATACTTACATTCTGAACAAACTATGTATCAAGAACCTAGCTTGCACTTATTGTAGCAGAACTTAAATAATGTAGGACCACTAAAATGGCGGGTTGCCATCATATGCCATCGATATTTTAATTTTCGTTTATGATAAATATAAACAAGTCATGCTACGTTATATATACGTGTTCTGTTGATATTATTTATATTACGGTATATGACATTAGTATGATTCACAGTTTCACACAAGAGTGTAGATATTTAACAAAAAGAAATATGCTTTTTATACAGGGAGGGGAATGTGTCTGTCCAATGCGCAGAGCCATCTACCGGAATACCAGGCTTTTCAGAAGCACCCCATCAATTTTCCTGTTTTTCTCGACCAGCAATATAAGACTGTTTCCTTTTACAATGCTCTAGTCTTGAATGAAACAAAATACCAGTGTGAGAAGCCAGCCTAACAACCGCCATAGAGCCAAACATGGGGTGATCAAATTTCCATATCGCTAGGCTCTTAAATTGCTAAGCCGGTAATAATGCTGTAATTTCAGGAAGTATTATTTAATGTTGCAACTGTTTTTCTCATTTTTCACTAGCAGTAATAGAAGACTGCTTCCTTCTATGTTACTCTTATATCGAATGAAACAAAGTATCAGTATAATCAGTAATAGAAGCCAGCCTAACAAGGGTTATTGAATTTCCATATGAGACAGACAATTGTTAGGATGACTCAAAAGTCATGCTTGCCAACATCTCCAATATGATTCCCTTGCTAGTTAGTGAGTGGATGGCAGGTGAAGTGATCATGATTGCCTTTCTGAAGGTTAGCAAGGAGTTCGCAAGTAATCATGTTCTGAGTAGGGGACACTAGGTGCTACACTGCTAATTGCTAAACTAGTAAAATGCTGTAATTTCAGACTATTGTTTAATGTTGCAATTGTTTTCCCCGTTTTTCACTAACGGTAATATAAAACTGTTTCCTTCTATGATATTCTTGTCTCGAATGAAACAAAATATCATTAAGAGAAGCCAGCCTAACAAGGGTTATTGAATTTCCATATGAGACAGACGTCTGTTACAATGACTCAAAAGTTATGCTAGCCAACATCTCCATTATAATTCCCTTACTAGTTACTGATTGGACGGCAAGCAAAGTGATTATGACTGCATTTCAGAAGGTTAGCAGGGAGTTCACCAGTGATCATGCTAGCCTGCTAGACATAAATTGCTAAACTGCTATACCGCTAAACCCCCAGACCATCACATGGCCAGTTGTAAACAAACGCTGAATCTACTGTTCTTGAATGTGGGTGTTTCTAATCGTAAAATCTGAGTATGTACACAAGTGAATGTAACTTAAAAAAAAAAAAAAAATGAATGGCCTTTATACTCTAGAAAAGACTGCCAAGCAGGGAGATGATATCTGTATAAGAGATTCTTCTAATCGGATCCAAGCAACCTTAGCTTGGCATGCAGGACGCATGGGGATATTTGAAGGTAATTCTGAGACAAAAAAGTGCATCTTATACCCCGCGAAATAAGGTAATCGTTTTGTATTGGTGTGGATCGTCAGACGTTGCACCATTGTATGTCAAAATGTGATACAATGATACGCAGCAGGCTCAGTTGGCCATTTGTCAGTTTTTGCAGTCACGTCAAAGGGGTGATAGGGCACTCGCTGAGTTGGTGTGGATGGGGAGCATGTCAAGTCAGGAAAAACTGTGAGGTCCGATTGTAATCTCATGTCCTCTGTTTTCATACGGATATGCAGTAATGATACGGGGGAGTGATTACATGATTTAGGACACTGTTACAGTGGGTGATACGCAGTTGTGACACGATTCACAGATATACATCAAGTGGGTAGTGGGCTTAACTCAGTCAGACGGCCACCCCTTATGGAATTATGACATGTCTGTAGGTAGATTTTTTTTTTTTTTAATTATAGCCTAATCATTGTAAGTGGTGGATATAAAAAGTGGAAATGTGTAATTTTGAAGATATCAAACACAGTACACAGCATCATCTGTTTGACACGCAAACCATTGCAGATGGTAACCAGCCATGTGAAGTTGATTTGGCTTCAAGAGCAATCCATCACTTATGGTTTCATTCCTACTAACCTAACTTTCAACCCTAACCTGCTTTATCCTAACCTAACTGACCGATGTGGTTTGGGGAGGAATAAGTTTCAAGTCCAAATCAGCTCATTTCCCTTTCAGGATGTCAGTGTTAATGACAACAAACTGACTTTAGACTGAGTAACACAAATATAAGCCCACACAATTTTAGCATCGTAAATATAATATGCTGTTATGAAAGTTAATCCCTGTCATGAAATTTTTGCCTTTTGTTAATGGGACCTCTCCTGCAATTTTTCTTTAGATTTTATTGACTATTGTGTTAATTTAATTGTGGAGCATTATTTCAGTAGCCTGTATCATTTTTGTATGGATGTCTCCTGTCTGATGTACATAGATTTGCTTTCATGATCCCACCTACCTTTGCATGATATTTTCTTGTGGGTATAAAGGGCCTTGGTCAAGAGATGACTGAGTGCTATTCAGCAGCCATTGGTGTGTGGTTCTGTATCACAGACAGGGAAGTTGCCCTGATGACTGCAGGAATTTATGTATTGCACACTGCTGGTAAAGAGCAGGATCTCCAGTACTGTACTGCCTCCAAGGAGGACATTGAGGGAAAGGTGGGGAAACCCAAGGGTTATCAGGTAGATTACTTGGAGCTGGAGGGAATGATATCAAGGGCATCATAGCATGAAGTGCTCTGTGGACTCGAGTATTCAAGGACACCATGGACACTAAGGAGTCAGCACCATACCTAACCAATGTAGATGGCCATCTACACCTGTGTAACCAATGTGCAGGCTGGTGAGAACAACAGTCAGCATGGTATTGGGATTATTATTGAACAGGCCATTAGTACCTAATGCTTTCAACCTAATACAGTAATTCCGTTTTTGCACATTTTTTACCTGGCGCACATTTTAGTCTGCGCAATGTGAGGTAGGTTATCATTAGGGGGTCTGGGGGGAAGCCCCTCCTATTTAGGATGCACTGTTATGGTTTGTAAATTTGTACATTTGAGTTTGTTCATTAACCCATTAGCTCCCGGAGTTCCTGTGCGAGGGATTTTGCTGGAAGTGTACTAAGCGTAACGCACTCCGCCTATCGGCGCATAATCATGAAACTTATAGGTCCCAACCCCGGTGTTCCGTTTATTAAATTTTGAAAATGCCCACCGCCATCCTATATTGAGGACACCGGGCGTAAATGGGTTAAACTGATATGTTCAGACGGGATCGGCAATAAATGTGCAGTCGTGGGCATTCAGGCATCTTTTATCATCACAAAGTTGATATAATTTGTTTGCCATTAATTTTTCTTTTTTTCCATTTTATTGTTTCTTTTGTTTAATATCAGTGTTAATTATTTTTGATTTATCTGTTAATGATTATTTTTTTAAGAATATGTGTGTAAGAAAACTGCTTGATTTGCTGTGCAGCTTTCTTCATTTTACCCTTTGATGGCCTTCTGCATGGGTTTTGATTCCCCAACTGTGGTGTACAGTATTATTATTATTACTATTATTATCATTGTTGTTGTTGCTGGTAGCCTACTTGTAGAGGATTTCATTCTTAGACTTTTGGAATTGGCAGACAGCCTTAGTTGCAGCCTCCCAGCATGACACTACACATGTGGTAGCCCAGATGTAGGGGGGTGCAGTCGCCCCATGTTTATAATATACTGTACCTCACAGCATATATTCGTGGTTGACTTATGAAAACTGAAATTCACCCCCCCCACACCCCCCCCCCCACACCCCCACAACAAAAAAAAAAAAAAAAAAAAAAAAAAAAAAAAAGGATAACTTGATGGTTGCACATTTTCGGACAAGGCAGCTATGACTATGGGCTTTCGAATTGGTGAGGTTACATAAAGCTTTTCTTAACTCTTAAATGGCTGCTGGCTTCAAACAATTCCCTTCAGTATGAGTGCCAAGGTGTCGAATTAGCTTGATGTGTAAAAAAAACTGCGAACAGTTATGGGAAAGAAGGTCAGTGGTATATTTACACAACCCTATTCTACCATCCCAAGCATTCAGGCAGTCAGTTCCTCTCTCATGTTATCATCCATTGGTTTACGTGTTATTGGTAAGTGCCTGGTCATTTTACGACTTTCTTCAAGTCATAGCTAAACTCAGGCTGGGTTTAGGAAGCTATAAAATAGATTGCCAGGTGTGCCAGATGATTTTCTTCACATCTTTAAGGGGGGGGCGGGAATTAAAAGAGCCTAGAGCTGGCCTGTGGTGCTCACGAATGTATTCTTGCAAACATATGATTGGTTAGTCCCTCCACCACAACTAGAACTGACATACCTAACCTACTTTCCTTTGTCTGAGTTAGTACAGGATTAGTTAGTTTGTAAAGCTGGTTGGTCTGTGATAGCTTGTTATTTAATATGCTAATCACACAAGGCCCATTTGAGTTCCAGAAATGGCAGACATGTGAAGAGGATGCTGTTAGTGTCTTCATGTGCTTACATATGTTGGGACCCTGAAAATTCTACCAGTGTTACATTCAGTGTTCAGAATAGACCAATGGATAGGAGGAGTCATCATCCTTGATTGTAGTGCCCCTACACGAGGTCTGTTCAGAAAGTATCCGACCTTAGTCTCTAAAAAGATAAATAGCTAACCTTTTGTGCTAGGAGACTAATCCCTCTCAAAATAGGCCCCTTCTGACTTGACACTCCTAGCCCAGTATTCTTTGTACTGCCTGTAACATTTTTCAGTGTTGGTTTTCAGTACCGTATTTCCTGCAGGTGCTTTGTCACATTCGTAATGATCGCTTCTCTCTCTCTCAAACTGGGAACCTTTCACACGGAGCAATGTCTGGCGAGTAGGGATGAGAGCACCAAGGGCAAGCCCCCCACTTCCAGTCCCCCCCCCTTTTTTTTTCTTTTTTTAATGGTCATTGGTCCCTTCCTATTCCTTCTGAACCCATGTTATATCAACCTTGCTATATGATAAAATGCTATGCAGTGGGCTTTCATGTGATGTAACCACATCATATAGTGAGGCGACACTAGTTGTCTGAGTAACTTTCCCATGGTACAGTTACACACTAGTTTGCGATCTGTCAACAGAATCATAAAATGTTATACCCCCTTTGGGGTTAACAGTCATGGAATTAACTTATACACTAGCTAATTGTGGTGACTATGTATGACAATCCTGTGCATATGCAGTGCTGCCCCCACAAGCCAAGAATCAGACATTTGAGCCAGGATGGCTGCCCAGTATTTATATGTGCAAAACTCTAATCTGAGATCAGCAGACTTGGCCAGCTTCGCATCACCCCTTTGAAAACCCTGTCTCACTCATTCACTCACTCCCATGCCCTGCAGTTGTGATTGTCTCAGTGCATTCCCTATGTTAAATAATCACCTTACTCTTCTTTAGGCACACTCCTTTGCTCCCCATATTGCTCTTCACCTCCTGAGGAACTGGAGTGATTATCTATGCCCTCCAACCATCTTGAGGGGGGGGAGGGGGGCCTTGGTGACATCTCAGGCAGGTGCAGACCTTTTTGGGGGGTGGGGTGGGGGTAGGGGGGAGTTTGTTGTGTAGATCCTTAGCCCTATCCCTATCCCCAATTAACCCATACTAAATTAATTTCAGTATGTAATCTGTTTTCACTTGATGTAACCCCACGGCAGAGGCGTGAGTATAGTAATCCTTCCAAGATCCGACGTTATAGAGCCCAAGCAACGTCTGGAACTTGGTCTTGCCTGGGACTTGGGGCTAATGCCCCTGGACAGGTACTTAAAGGGGTGTCACATGGTACCTGAAATCATGGTTTTCCGACGAAACCGTGGTAGCTGCCGAGGATTCCGTCGGCAAAACTCATTTCCATCCAGACCCATTCCGTGCCCACAGAATCAGGAACAAAACGTTTTTTTAAAGTTATAATTCCCTCCTAGAGTGCCTATTACTTTCCATTATATATATTATTAATTATGAGAGGTTAAATAACCTTTTATATCGTGCAGGGATGAAATAACGATGTTGATAATTCAGTTGTTTTCATTGGGGAGCGCGAATGCAACACTCCACGCTGGGTGAAGGAGTATTGTACATCGCCATTCATTCAACACTGGGTATACAATGGCATCTGGGTAGATATTATGGACATGGGCTGCTGAAAATGCCCTCATTGAAAAAATAAAGCCATTCCCTTGTCTTTGGGATCACAAGCATCCCATTTTTCACAAGAAAACCTATGGTGTGTTTGTTTACATTTTTGCCGACTGTCGGCGGCGTTCGAGGAACATGTGTGATAGGGTTTGAGCCTGGTTCCAGCAAACCAGGAACGTGTTCCGTCGGCAAACCATGATTTCAGGTACCGTGTGATACCCGCTTTATAGACCCCAACCCAACCTAACTTTGAAAGCCACCTAAATAACTCCCTACTTGACATGCACAGCACCTATTTATGGCCCTATTCACCCAAATAAGGGACAGAAACCATGAAATGAAAGGAACCAGAGAATGAGAAATTAGAAGTGAGTAAGGAAAATATTTTAGCAGTGTACAGGGTACTCACGACATGTCTGTGTCCGTCGTGAAGATTAACCCGCCTTCTCCATGGCTGTGACTGTGATGAAGGTGCACTTGAAGCATGTACAATAATCAAGTGTTGCGCTGCACTTAATCCTTCGCATTGTGAATTATAATTGTTTAACACTGCACATCCTGTTCTTACTTGCGCCATACCAGAGTTGCACTCTGCACTTAATCCTTTGTACTCTGAATTCTGATTTCTTAACGCTTCACAACACTGTAAACTCCTATGTGGTCTAGTGGCAAGGTATTGCAGTTTATTCACTGTCAGAGCGAGCACGTGGGCAGCCATGGCGATGAGCGTGCAGTCATGACAGTAGGTAGGCGGGAAGTGGGGAGGATGCAGGGGCGCTGTAGTGGACGTCGCCGGAACTACGTGGCAAAACACAGCTGTTTGTCACCTCGCAGCAAATTTGGAGTAGGGATGAACACATAACGGCTTTTTGTTGCATTTTGACATTTTTTGGCCATTTCTGGACCCAAGCCCAAAATGTCTGGGACTTGGGGTGTCCGGGACTTGGGGTGTCCGGGACTTGGGCATCCAGGTCTTAAAGAAATTACTGTATATAATTCTTAACTTCAGTACACATAGGGTCTTTATGTAGTTGTCTCTTACTTTTCTATGATACAGACTTCTAGTATATGCATATGCAGAGTCCTACATAACTGTCTACATCATTCTTCCATATTACCGGGGGGAGGCGGGCTGACCCCTTCCAATGCAGTTCTCAAGAAAATAATGTTTTCAGAAGAATCCATCTCAGGTCCTGGAAATTAGATGCATTGGTTATTAGTACGATGAAAGTACTGTATACAGTATATTTTGAGATTTAGTAAGTGAATTAAAACTTAACCTGTATTATTTTCATTTTCAAAAGTTTCGTGGTTACATACAGTAACAATTGTTACAGCCTATTTATGATGTTCATCACATTGCCATAAGGCATGAATTAATATGTTGGTGGAATGCGGGAAGTTTGAGGGGAAGAGCGGGGGAAGTCGTTGAGGCATTCAGTAGGAGGTGGGTGGATGTGGCATGTTTGCAGGAAGTCTGGTACAGGGGTGGATCAGCCAGAAAGATTTTTGGGAAGGATTGTTACTGTAAGTTGTTTTGGCAGGGGGGAACTGATGGATATGGGGGTGTGGGTTTGTTGGTTGCGGAGAAATGGGTGGAATATGTTATGATAGGATATTAGTAGTGAAAATTTTGATAGGTAAGGAAATGATTTAAGTTATATCGGCATATGCTCCACAGGTAGGATTGGATGAAGCAGAGAAAGATAGATTTTGGGATGATTTAATACGTGTAGTAAGTGGTATGGGCGATGATGAGGTAGTGGTTCTGGGAGGGGATTTAAATGGTCATGTGGGTGAAGCAACTCAAGGTTAAGAAGCAGTCTGTGGAGGATGTGCATATGGTGTGAGGAATGCGGAAGGGGAAAGAATACTCGAGTTTGGGGAAGCTATGGACATGATTGTGTGCAACACACATTTTAGAAAAAGAATGAGTCGGTTAATTACGTACAAATCCGGGGGAAATAGTAGTAAGATAGATTATTTTCTGGTCAGGAGGGTTGATAGGAGGTTAGTGAGGGATGTTAAAGGTATAGGAAGCGAGGAGTGTATGCAGCAGCACAAACTGTTGATTTGTGACATGGTGCTTAAGGAACGAGTGATGAGGAGGAGGACATATGTACATAGGAGAAAAATATGGAAGCTGGGAAACCAATCAGTAAAGGATG
>JAGKTI010008052.1:0-15845 GCA_018397915.1 Birgus latro | reverse complement strand
TAAGTTGTTTTGGCAGGGGGGAACTGACGGATATGGGGGTGTGGGTGTGTTGGTTGCGGAGAAATGGGTGGAATATGTTATGATAGGATATTAGTAGTGAAAATTTTGATAGGTAAGGAAATGATTTAAGTTATATCGGCATATGCTCCACAGGTAGGATTGGATGAAGCAGAGAAAGATAGATTTTGGGATGATTTAATACGTGTAGTAAGTGGTATGGGCGATGATGAGGTAGTGGTTCTGGGAGGGGATTTAAATGGTCATGTGGGTGAAGCAACTCAAGGTTAAGAAGGAGTCCATGGAGGATGTGCATATGGTGTGAGGAATGCGGAAGGGGAAAGAATACTCGAGTTTGGGGAAGCTATGGACATGATTGTGTGCAACACACATTTTAGAAAAAGAATGAGTCGGTTGATTACGTACAAATCCGGGGGAAATAGTAGTAAGATAGATTATTTTCTGGTCAGGAGGGTTGATAGGAGGTTAGTGAGGGATGTTAAAGGTATAGGAAGCGAGGAGTGTATGCAGCAGCACAAACTGTTGATTTGTGACATGGTGCTTAAGGAACGAGTGATGAGGAGGAGGACATATGTACATAGGAGAAAAATATGGAAGCTGGGAAACCAATCAGTAAAGGATGCCTTTTATAGTGAGATGAGGAGAGTGGTGGCTGAACAGGGAGCCATAGATAGAGGCGTTAATGAACGGTATAGAGCCCTTAAGAGTTACCGATGCAATATGTGGTTGGACAAGAGGCCCACCAAGACATAAAGTAACTTGGTGGTGGGATGAGGGTGTAGAAGCCGCAGTTAAGGAGAAAAGAAGGCTTTTCCGGGAATGGAAGAAGGGTGGTAACAGGGAGGAGTACTTGGCTGCCAAGCGCAGGGCTAGAAGAGAGGTATACAGGGCGAAGTCTGAGTCACAGAGACTTTTATCTGATAATCTAAATCATGGAGAAAGGAAAATTATGATTTTTAGGGTAGCAAATCAGGTGAAGAGGGATAATCGGGACATTGTAGGTGAGCAGTGTGTGAAGATTGATGAAGGAAGGGTAGTGGTGAACAGTGGGGATATTAAAGATGCATGGAGAGAGCATTATAGCCAGTTGTTGAATGAGGAGTTTGATTGGGATAGGGAAGATTTGGAGCCAGCAGATCCAGTGTTTGGCCCTTGGCCTTTGATTGACGCTGCTACTGTGAGTGAGGCAATAGGGAGGATGCGGGTGGGGAAGGCGGCAGGTGTGTCTGGGTTGACTGCTGAAATGTTGAAGGCCTCAGGAGATACTGGGGTGAGGTTAGTCACTGACCTGATAAACATGATTATATATGAGTGTGTTGTCCCAGATGATTGGCTGAAGAGTGTAATTGTAAATGTGTACAAAGGGAAGGGTAATGCCCTGGAAGGGGGAAATTACAGAGGTATAAAACTCTTAGATCAGATAATGAAAGTAATGGAAAGAGTTCTAGAAGGTATGATTAGAGAAAGTGAATATCGATAAGATGCAGTTTGGGTTTATGCCAGGCAGCGGGACCACTGATGCCATATTCATTGTTCGACAGCTTCAGGAGAAATATATTGGCAAGAAAAGGGAATTGTATTTTGTTTTTGTTGATTTGGAAAAGGCCTTTGACAGAGTCCCTAGAGAGGTGGTGAAGTGGGCAATGAGAAAGTTAGGGTTGGAAGAGTGGCTGGTTAGGGTGGTTATGGCCATGTACGTGGGTGCTCGCACCCAGGTAAGAGTGAATGGAGTTTTGAGTGATGAGTTTCCCATGAATGTTGGTGTGCATCAGGGGTCAGTTTTGAGTCCCTTGTTGTTTATGATGGTGCTTGAAGCCCTCTCACATGACTTCAGAGATGGACTTCCATGGGAGATGTTGTATGCTGATGATTTGGTGTTGATTGCAGAGAATGAAGGGGAGGCGGAGGAAAGATTTAAGAAGCGGAGAGATGGTATGGGGCACAAGGGCTTAAGGGTAAATGCAGATAAAACAAAAGTGATGATATCTAGGGTTGGTGGCGGTACAGTCAGAGGAGAGGGAGAGTGGCCATGTGCAGTTTGCCACAAGGGTGTGGGAAGTAATTCCATCTTGTGTAGTGTTTATGATAAATGGGTGCAGAAGAGATGTAGTGGTATTAGAGGTAGACTGCGAGATAATGCTGATTTCATGTGTGCAGTGTGTCGGGGAAAGCAGGTGGAGATTGTTAGGCGTGAGAGGGTTGAACTTGCTGGTGAGTCTCTTTGAGTGTATGGAGGAGTTTTGTTATTTGGGAGACATGTTATGCGCCAGAGGTGGGGCGGGAGTTAGCTCGGTTGCTAGGGTGAGAAGTGGTTGGAAGAAGTTCAGGGAGCTGTTGCCTCTCCTGACATTGAGGGGACTCTCCTTCTGTGCTAAGGGGTCTTTGTATGCAGGATGTGTTAGGAGTGTGATGCTGTATGGTAGTGAGACCTGGGCAGTAAAGGAAGAGGATATTCGCAGGTTTAAACATACAGAAATGACAATGATTAGGAGGATGTGCAGTGCGTCTCTGCGTGCAAGGCCTGGGGGGGCTGGGTTTACGATGGAAGAGTTGAGAGGTAGGATGGGACTGGAGTGTATTGATGTTGTGATGAGGAGAGGTAGGCTGAGGTGGTTTGGACATGTGGAGAGGATGGGAGATGATAATTGGGTACAGAGGGTGAGAAGTGTTAATGTTGGGGGAGGGGTAGACCGAGAAAGACATGGGACGAGGTCATTAAGTGTGACTTAAGGGTTAAGGGACTGAACAGGGAGGCTGCCAGAGATCGAGCAGCATGGAGAGCCGCCATTAAGTGACCAAGGCTGACGCATGCAAGCATGTTGGACCTTCAAAAATGAAACGAACGAAACATAATACTGTACCATCAGAAAATTTTCACGTGAGTTTTAGGCTACCCTTGCTGTATTCCGTGGTGTGGTGTAACAGTATGGGTGGTGGCAACATGCCAAACATATATGGCACATTCAAGGATAAATTTTGTGTTTACCATTTTACAGTGTACAAGGCTATGACGGTGTGACTAAACTACAAAAAGCAATGCTCTCCATGAGAGTGCAGTTCAGAAGCATTGTCATACAAGTTGAGTTAAAAGAAATTCCAGGGTGTGATTCAGGAGAGTTTAATGGTGACACATACTATTATCATGCATGTGTAGTTAAAAGAAATTTCATGATTATGGACGTATTGCATCCTGAATAAGCCCAGGACATGTTCCAAGATACTGCATGTGTTTAAGCCTAGTATATGTTCCTAGGTACTCTACTTTATATGTTAAGTTGAAGCCCATAGATTCCTTGGTTATTCTGAGGGTGTCCTGTAGTTATGCCTCAAATATACAAACACCTATCCTATTCATTGCCAGCACTCACTTCCCAACCCATGTCTGCAGCAGCAGCAGCAGCAGGATGGATGAATGAATGAAAGAACAAAGAATGTGGTGCTCTCAAAGGAGAGGGTTCTCTCCCTCCTCCTCCTGTGCTGCTATGGACATCCTGTAGCAACGATCACAGTAACTAACCTAGTCTTCTATGACACTTCCATTGGAAATCAGTCATGAAAGAGACATTGAAGTATGCATGGAAGCAGCTGGCACTCACTATGCTATGATACAGCATCTCATGGTATACTGAATGACAACTCTGACTGAGGCTGATGATTAAGGCAAGGTTGGAACTGGTCTTGGTTAGGACTGAATTACATGTGTCACTGCCAGGTTAAGTAGGTTTAAGGTAGGTTAATGCCTAAACTGGCTTGTATTCTTCTTGCTTTTGTACAATTCAGCCATTTAGAGGGAGAAATTTGGGTGTAAGACTTCTCAAAAATGACAATTCCTGATAGACCTATTGGTGAAAATCACACCATTAAAAAAAAAAAAAAAATCACATAAAGCACCTAGGGAAAAGCCTTAAATTTGTTCCAGGGTAGAGTATGGGCTGAAACTCAATATTTATTGTGTCCTGATGTGCATTATCCACTGCATACAGCCTTACTTTTTTTTTTCTTCACAGGATATATCAAATATCCACCTGTGAAGGTCTTGCTCCATTCACTTCCCTGTCATTCCTCCCTCCTGTATGAGTACGAGGTCTGTTCAGAAAGTATCCAACCTCATTTATTTATTTATTTTTTTTCAAATCATCCAGTTGGAGGATAGGGGAGGTGTTCTGTATAACACAACGGAGGACCTTTAAGCAGATGTGTGATTAATGCCAGTCGTCATGTGTGACTTAGAGTGGCTGTGAGTCAGCCCGTGTTCATGGTCATGCATCTTTCGCTCGTTGTGTTCCCCTGCACATAACAATGACCTAGAAAGTCGAACAACATTACTGCAACAAATTTTGCCCCAAACTAGGTGATACCCAAGATGAAACTGTCAGGAAGGTCCGGCAAGTTTTTGGGAATTAAGCCATAGGGATAATGCAGATAAGAGTGGTAAAATCATTTCAAAAGTGGCCAAATGGCAGTTGAGAGCAATCCACGTCCTGGGAGGCCATCAACAAGCAGGCGTGCTGAAAATGTGAACAAAGTCAGCGATTTGGGTATGGGAAATCATCAGTTGGCTGCTAGAGAAACTTCTAATGAAAATGGAATCAGCGAATGAATCGGCACATGAAATTTTAACGGGTGATTTGGGCATGCAAAGAGTTGCTGCTAAGTTTGCTTCAAAGCTCCTTTCACTTGAACAACAAGCTCTGCAGATATGTTGCTCAAGACATATTGGAGCATGCAAATTCCAAACTTTATGAAGACTTATCACTGGAAATGAGACTTGGGTGTATGGGCACAACACAGAAACCAAAACACAGTTGTCCCAGTGGAAGCATACAGGGTCACCTGGGAGGGGGGGGGGAGTCCACAGGAAGGTGAATTGCATGTTGACTCCCCTCCACCACCACCACCATGGTGCTGTGCATCATGAATATGCACCAGATCAGACTGTCAACAAACACTACTACCTCAACATTATCCGTCGTCTCTGTGATGCAGTTCGGTATGAGTGACCAGACCTTTGGAAAGCAGCAAGTTGAAAGCTGCACCATGACAATGTCCCTACCCATTCTTCTCAACTGATTCAGGAATTTTGGGCCAAGCACAACATCCCACAGGTCTGGCAGGTCTAAAGTGGAGCTTCTTCAGAGCTCAGTAAGCAGGACGAAGGTCATTCACATGAAAAATGGCCTTCCACTTCCTTAGCTGTTTCCCTGACATAACTCTTTTTCTTCATTCTTGGCAAAACTCCTGCCTGTCGTGGCAAATCTTTGCTGCTTTCCATCCCCAGCCAGTCTGGTAGCACAGGTCTCCTTAGTTGTGGCCAGTGTCACTGGTGAGACAAAATCCCTCCTTGATTGCGGTTGTACTCCAGTGCTCTCATCAGCCACTGCCAGGGTAGCAGGTTTGAAGGTATCCCAGTGTTCAGCAGGGTCTCTGACAGTACTGCATACTTCAGACTGATATGGCACTGCCACTGCATACTCATAAGCACACTCTTCATTTCAGCATTTCTCAAGATGGAGCTGTTTTTGGTAGCATCTTGAGCTTTTCTCAGGTTTGATTTATAGCTTAGAGTGGTAGCAACTGTCATGAGTGGCAAAGAACTCTGTACATGAGTGGCAAAGAACTCTTCACTCCTGAACACTGTGCAGTTCTGAGAGATCCTCCAGAATTGTATAGCTAGTATGGAAAAGTGACCTGAGCAGCTGCATAAGACTATATACAGTAATCCCTCGATTATACGAGCATGACGTAATAGAGCCATCAGTATGTCTGGATACGGATGAAATCTGGATACAAAGCAAAAACCTACCTATGTGTACAGTAGCCCTCCTAATTGTGGCAGTGTTCTTTGGTCCTTCAGTTATTTAGACATCAAAAAACACATGGGAATATCCAGTTTAATGATAGACACTTAAGAAAACAAAGCATAAACAACAAAAATCCTCAAATACCCTACCTATATGTACAGTACCCCTCCTAATTGTGGCAGTGTATCCTCAAATTTCATTTATTTAGACATCACAAAACACACTGGAATATCCAGTATAATGATAGACACTAAGAAATCAATGCATAAACAAAAATTAACAAGTAAATAAATGATGATGAAGGTTGCAAAAAGAATTTTAATAAAGTACAGTACTTACCACCCAGTGAATGGCAGACAGGTGTCATAACCCTTCTAGCCTCTAGTTGGTGTACAGTTATCCCATGTGGTCTAGTGGATAACATAATCACTAATGGTGGCCGTATCGATATCAAAATACCGATACTTCTGACACTAACCGTTTATCTGCAAGTATCGTTACTGATGGCTGGGTATCATACTTAGACTTTCCATTAAACTGAAGAACATTTTCATAAATACTCTTTCATTGGGAAGTGATGATTTTAAGATTTATTAGTGCATGGCAGTTTTGGTCCTCATTTTCCCGTAAAATAGTGGCGATATAATTATTTTAACCTGACTGAGCCTGTTGTGAGCAATTTTATTAAATTTTTAGGTAGTTCATCGGACTGAAAAGGTATTAATTATGAAACTACCTAGCTATCGGCATCGGTAAGTGATACCACTGACACTGGCCAACAAAGTAATTGATATCATATGTAATTTTAATAACTTGTATCTCCCATCACAGGTAATCACTTAACAGATATTGGAACACTCCTCCTCCTCCAACCGGTGAGCTGGACAATGAGTCGGGACATGTGGTAACCACCACAGAACACAGCATTGCCATGTCTCTACTGGCTGGCCAGGTGACTTTAACGATTTGGTAGGGAGGCAGACGGTCATTTCCGCTCAGCTGGTGGATTATGTTCTTTTATCAGTGTGCAGCTTGGCACGAGAGGACAGTCAGGTGACTTTGATCATTCGGTAGAGAGGCAGATGGCCATATGTGCTCAGCTGTGGGTTATGTTCTTTTACCAGTTTTTCCTGATGCAACATATAAAGGAAAGCACCAGAAAAAGAGGACTTGATGTATCATCAGTACTAGATCTTATATTTACTAGACAAGAAAACGATATTGGCAGTTTCATGTATCACCCTCCATTTGGCAAAAGTGACCATGCAGTACTAAATTGCAACTTCAGGATTGCATATGACATAGTTAACAGCAATGAAAGTTACAAAAAGAGCCAAAACTATAAAAAGGGAAACTACCATGACCTAAAGAATTACTTCTTAGAAGTAGATTGGGAAAAGGAACTTAGAGGACAAGATTTAATTGTTACATATAAAAAAATTTGTGAACTTTATGAAATAAAGGAGTCCAAAAGTACATCCCACAGCACAAAGAAGCAGAAAAGAAAGTAAGGAAATGGTTTAATACAGAATGTAAGAAATCAAAAGAAAAAAGAGACTTGTTATGGAATAGATACAGAAGACACAGTAGTGAGAGGGCATATAACAACTATAAACAGGCAAGAAACGATTATACAAGAATGACGAGAGAAGCCCAAAGGCAGTTTGTGGAAGACATCATAAATAAAAGTAGTAATCAACCAAAGCTATTGTACAGCTAGCTACATCTGAAGCAAAACCAAAGTAAAAGATAAAACATAATCCATTACGGATGAGTTGATCAACTATACACATGAGAAAGATACTGTATTTGTGAAGCACTAAATAAGAATTTCCAATCAGTGTTTACAGAAGAAAATAATTTTCAGTGGGATGATATGGAACATGCATGCCCACACATATTACCAGATATACAAATATCAGAAAAAGAAATACAGGAGGAGTTAAGTAAATTAAACAAAGGAAAAGCAAATGGTCCTGATGAGAATGTGCAAAGGAGTTAAGTAAACCACAATCTTTAATATTCAAAGAATCCGTGGGACAAGGTATACTACATGATACTTGGAATAAAGCAAACATTGTTCTCTTATTCAAGGAAGGGAATAGACAAAATCCACTCAACTGCCAACCAGTATCACTAACCAGTGTTGTAAGCAATTGTTCCCTTATTCAAGGAAGGGAATAGACAAAATTCACTCAACTGCCAACGAGTATCACTAACCAGTGTTGTAAGTAAGGTACTAGAAAAGCTGATAAGAAAAGTTTGGGTGAATCATCTAGAAGAACACAATATGATAACAGAAAGACAGTTTGGTTTCAGAAAGGGAAAATCATGTGTTACTAATCTGTTGAACTACTATGATGGAGTAACAGAAACACTACTGTACAGAAAAGAGAAGGATGGGTGGACAGTACCTACTTAGATTTCAAGAAAGCATTTGACAGAGTATCGTGCCAAAGACCTTTATGGAAACTGTACCATCAAGGAGGAATCTGAGGCAAACCGTATTTTGGATGCAAGATTTTCTCAAAAAAAGAAATATGAGAACAGTACTAAGGGCAAATTACTCATCATGGAGGGAAGTGACTAGCGGAGTTCCACAGGGCTCAGTGCTGGTAACAGTTATATTTTGTGTAAATAAATGACATAGATAGCAACACTGGAAATGAAAGCTATTTAAATATGTTTGCTGATGATGCAGACTCTTGTAAAGAGCTACAAGAAGAATTAAATAAACTTCATGAATGGAGTAATACATGAAAAATGGAATTCAATGTGGACAATTGTCATGTAATCAAGTTTGGTAAAAGTGGAAAAAGACCTGATTGGGATTATAAGTTAGGAAGTAAAACCCTACACACATCAGAAAGAGAGAAGGACCTAGGTGTGAATATCAGTAACAGATTATCTCCTGCTGATCACACTATTGAGAAGGTACAGAACATGTATACACTGCTTGCAAATATGAGTATAGCCTCACGTACTGTACATAAATGAAGACGTGCTAAGAAAGATAATAACATTCATCAGACCAACCCTGGAGTATGTGTCAGTGGTCTGGACTCCTCATCTCAAAAAACACATAGATAAGATTGAAAAAATTCAGAGGGCTGCTTCAAGATGGGTACCAAGCTTAAGGGATCTAAGCTATGAAGAAAGACTAGAAAAACTGAGTCTACCACACAACGTAATGATTACATAACCTATGGGGATGCATCAGCAAGAGGACACTGCAAAAAGCTTCTTGAAAAGAGAGGTGATAAAGACATAAGGAAATTTAGCTTCCCAAATGAGGCAGTTGTTCAGTGGAATGCTGCACTGCCAAATGAAACAGTGTATTCCAGAACAATTCATAAATTTTAGGATGTACGATAAAAATGGTTTAAGACATGGGACAGTACGAGCTTGACTCATTCCTGTAAAGATACAATTAGGTAAGAACACACACACACACCAGATTGAAAGCATTAACTTATTCAATCCTATGACCTCTTCTACTGTTATCAAGACAATTTTATTCACCTTAGGTAAACTTTCCACTGTAGGTAGGGGTTAGCTGTAGCCTTTAATAACCCCTTCACAGCTAGATATTACTCCTAAAGCTGAATGATATCGTCTGGTGGTGGGTTGAGTAGGGTGAAAATTACATCATCGGGCTGAAGGGGTTATAGATTTGATAGCCATTTTTCCTCCCTCAACCAATTGATCTGGTAACGTTTTAGCTTATTCTTTCTACCACCAGACGATTTTATTCAGCTTTGGTTGACTTCATACTAGGTAAGTTGAATATTTCTTTCATTGGCTCTTTTCTGCAAAAAATTTCCCTTAAGTTTAATGTCAGGTATAATTGTTTCTTAAAAATTCATTCGATTGAAGATGTTGATTGTGTTTTTGCAAGACCATTCCATTCAACTGTGGTAGGACCTCTGGATGATTAGATAGGTGGTGAGTCTGTAATCTAGGCTGACCATAATAATCTAAGTTCAAGACATTCCATATGGCATCAGAATTTCATGATTGGTAGCCTAGACTATGGTAGGGTCAGTGTCAGTTGTCTAGACAGTAGTCCATAATAATCCAGGCAGTCCATGTGGTACTAATAGCTCCGTAAGGGTAGCTCTAGACTACAGTAGGGAACGTGAAGAGTCCGTAGTCCAGGTGGTCCTTTATGAAGTGTGTAGTCCAATACGTGAGAAGTCCCTAAGTTCATATAGTCCACATGATACCAGTAGTTCATTAATGGTAGCCTAGACTATGGTGGGAGGCGTGAAGAGTCCATAGTCCAGGCAGTCCTTGACACGGTACCAGTAGAGCAGTGTGTAGTCCGCACTTGCTCCAAAGGGTCCACCCACGTGAGTCCTGGCGTACATCTCACAGGTGGCTTCGGGATAGTGTTGACCTACGTATCGGTAGAGGTAGGCATGGACCGTGCTTTGGTTGCAGTCCCATTCAGATACACAGTCATAGAAGTCTGTGAGGAGAGAGAGAGATGAATAGATGGACACATAGATAGATAGGGAGGAGGTATATCATTGATGTCCCAGTCAGTAACCTCAGTAGTGTGATTGTATGAGAGAGAGGGAGGGGAGGGGGGGCTTCTCTTTGCATTTCAGTTTAATTTTTGCTCCAAAAGTCCAGTGCAACAATGAGAGCCAATAAAGATGAATGAAATACAGTATACGAAAGCTAGCTTAAATAAAAGTGATAGAGAGGAGCTCTTTCCACTGCTCACTTGCTGAAAGTATTCAAACTGTAAACATCATGCATTTTGAAGATTATAACTGAAGACTGAAAACAGCTCATGTGGTTTGTATCAGGAAGTAAGGGTTACTGTACGATACCCTAAACTCTCTACTGATACTTGGCCCAGGATTTCTCCCTATTGCAGCCCATTTCACTTGTTTGTGGGGGGAAAAAAACTGCAGCATGCTTATGTCCTTTACATCGCACTTCTTCGTGACCACCACCATATTCTGGTGTTACAATCTTCAGTTATGACTCCTCATTCAAGACTGAGAGATGGTAATCTTAGGTCAGGTTAGTATAAAAACAGTTTAATGCACTATACACCAATGTAATGGCCATAGAGTGAGTCACTTCAAATTTAGGCATGCCATCCAGTATGAAATGACAAGCTACTTTCTACTTTACAGCCATTGTATGTGTGTGTGTGTGTGTGTGTGTGTGTGTGTGTGTGTGTGTGTGTGTGTGTGTGTGTGTTCTTACCTAATTGTATCTTTACAGGAATGAGTCAAGCTCGTATTGTCCTGTGTCTTAAACCATTATTATCATACCTCTCCTTAAATTTATGATTTGTTTTGACACACACTATTTCATTCGGTAGTGCATTTCACTAATCAATAGCCCTATTTGTGAATTTCCTTATGTCTTTATCACCTCTCTTTTTATGCAGTTTTTTGCTGTGTCCTCTTGCTGATACCCATAGGTTATATATTTATTTATGTATATTTTCTCTTTCCCTGATATGCATTTATATAGCTTAATCATGTCTCCTCTTTTCCTTCTCTCCTGTAGCCTCTTTTTCTTCTCCTGTAGCATTAGGAGATTCAGTTTTTCTAGTCTTTCTTCATAGCTTGGATCCCTTAAGCTTGGTACCCATCTTGTAGCAGCCCTTTGAACTTTTTCAATCTTATCTATGTGTTTTTTGAGATGAGGATTCCAGACTACTGATGCATACTCCAGGGTTGGTCAGATGAAAGATGTTATTATCTTCCTTGGCATGTCTTCGTTAATGTATGTGAATGCTATTCTCATATTTACAAGTAGTGCATACATGTTCTGTACCTTTTCATTTATGTGGTCTGCCAGAGTTAGTCTGTTATTGATAATCACACCTATGTCCTTCTCTCTTTCTGATGTATGTGCAGGGTTTTACTTCCTAACTTATAATCCCAATCAGGTCTTTTTCCACTTTTATCAAACTTGATTACATGACACTTGTCCACATTGAATTCCATTTGCCATGTATTACTCCATTTATGAAGTTTATTTAATTCTTCTTGTAGCTCTTTACAAGAGTCTGCATTAGTAATTTTCCTTTGTATTTTTGCATCATCGGCAAGCATATTTAGACAGCTTTCATTTCCAATATTATTGTCTGTGTCATTTATATGCACTAAAAACATAGTTGGTGCCAGCACTGAGCCCTGTGTGTGTGTGTGTGTGTGTGTGTGTGTGTGTGTGTGTGTGTGTGTGTGTGTGTGTACACACCTCCCATTAGATGGCCCAGTAAGAACACAGCCACAACCAAAGTTAGTGTTAGCAAATGAGATATGGTGAAACAAAAGGAGAGAGAGTGAAAAAAAATCCATCTTTCTTAGGTTTACCTCCCATTTGGTACCCTCCGTCCTTCCAGTAGGGTTCCGTAATGGCCCATGGTCCACAGGCACCGGTTTGACTGCATACAGGACTAGGCATCTGGCACCCGTCGCTTGATACCTGGCGTTAATTGATACAGTGACAGATAATACCTTGAGTATAATGACGATCTTACGTTTTATTCTTGCAGGCTTTGCGACCTCCACACAGTTTTACTAAACTTTGAGGAAGCTTTCAAACTGCAGAGGTTACATATTAGCCATCATTACCCACTGCACTACCAGGGGACAATAAAACTAAGGGGGAATGTATTGAACGTCCAGAATCCTTATAGCCTCCATATGCTTACTGACAAGGGACTTATATTCAGCCAAGAAGGAACTTTTTGAACAATAAGTGTTGGATATAACATTCATTAGTCACATCAATACCAGCAGACTTTTTAACAATTCAACAAGGAGGAATTTTGCAGCTTGTAGAGGTTAGGTTTAGCTTCCATTATCTGGTGCTTCTCCTTGTATTAACTAAATGTTTCAACAGCTACTTCACCACCATGGAACTTTCCCTAGTAATACCATGTTGCAACAGCAAGAATAATTTTGGTCCATATGTTAGAACCCCATTGTCGCAACACAGGTGAAAGTTGAGTAAAATCGCCTGGCAGGAGCCAGAATAAAATAGCGCCTGATGACAAAAACTGAGAACTACTCAGTCTGTTATACCAGTAATAATTTTTTCTTCCTGAGTTCCATTATTATTGTGAACCCAGGCTTTTCTGCAACTTGAACCCAGCAGACTGGAGGTTTGATTTGTCCATCTGCAGTTCACTGTCCTATTTTGGGGGGATGGGGGTTAGTTAAGATTGGTGCAACTGGGCAGTGGAGTCGACCGGTTATATCACAGCCACCATGAGAAGGCATCCCAGACCAGCACCCACGAATTCATGAAAATCTGACAATACCTGGTTAATATGAGACAGGGAAAAGTTAATGTCACCTCTTAACATTCAAGATTCTTTTGACTTGCACGTACCTGATAGTGTTAGCAAGAATATTTCATGAGATTTATTATTCCTGCTCATATTCTTTTAGTATTGACTTTGTTATCCTCATAGCATACTTCATGTCACAGTCTCCTTTGCCACAGCCAGCAGCGAAGTGTCAGCGAACTTTTGATCGTGATAGTACGTTTCATACACTACTTGATTGGCCTACATTTTTATAAGAGCATAGTTCATGTAACACAGTGGCAGAAAAAGGCTGCTTCGGCTGTGCATCCTTGTCATAGGCCTTCTTTATGACAAACATATATTCTAGTATTAATTTATTGCTATATTTCAGCATTCAGGATAAACATATATTCTAGTATTAATTTATTGCTATATTTCAGCATTCAGGATAAGAGAGGCCATTTCTGGGGCATGTTAAGGGGGTATCATACGGTACCTGAAATCATGGTTTGCCGACGGAACGCGTTCCTGCTTTGCTGGAACCAGGCACAAACCCTATCACACACGTTCCTCGAACGCCGCCGACGGTGGGCAAAAATGTAAACAAACACACCGTAGGTTTTCTTGTGAAACATGGGATGCTTGTGATCCCAAAGACAAGGGAATGGCTTTATTTTTTCAATGAGGGCATTTTCAGCAGCCTTTTTCCATAATATCTGCACAGATGCCATCATATACCCTGTGTTGAATGTGCCCAGATGCCATCGTATACCCTGTGTTGAATGTGCCCAGATGCCATCGTATACCCTGTGTTGAATGAACGGCGATGTAGAGCACTCCTTCTCCCATCGTGAAGTGTTGTATCCGCGCTCCCCAATGAAAACCTTAACGTGTTTCTCCTAACGCTTCCCATCACGTCCTCAACCACACCACAACGCTCCTTCACTTCCTCATTTGTTAGTCTGTCTCTCCATGTGACTCCACATGCTCCTCTCAAATAACCCATTTCCACTGCTCTCACTCTTGACTTCTGTCCTTCCAACAGTGTCCAAGCTTCACTTCCATATGTAGATATTATTATTATTATTACTATTACATGGATGTACTGTACGGATGTAGGCGGACATAATTAACCAGGCTTAGATATAGATAAATAGACAAATAGACGTAGAGGTATACAGGATGATCCTAAACAAGAGATACCAATTTTGTGGCTCATGAACAACTTGGTACATTTTCCTCATTACCCTGTAGTCAGATAAACCAGTAGACACAAAACGACCATCTGCCACTTACTAGAGGGATCTTATACTTACAAAACACATACAAGCCAGACAGTCATTGGTCAGACGAGCAGAGGCGGAGGCAACAACCACGAAGAGCAACATGTAACTTATTCTGGCCATTTTGAGGTGTGTTTTTTCAGGATTAGCGGTGCGTAAGGTGATGTAGAGAGGGATACGATTCTTAGGAGGGAAATAGAGAGGGGTATGGGACGGCGAGGGAAGTAGAGAGAGGTATGGGACGTAAAGGGAAGTAGAGAGGAATATGGAAATTAGAGATAGATAGCGAGTAATTTAAGGTACGGGAGAAGTTCTGAGAAATATAGCTCTTAGTGGAAAGTGGTGAGGGATACGGGAAGTATGATAATTAGGCAGTAATTTAGGGCGTAGGGGAGAAGTGAGGAATCTGGTGCTTAAGAGGGAAGTATTGAGAAATATAGCTGATAGGTTGAAGTAGAGAGAAATATGATTGGAGAGTAATACAGGGCATAAGAGAGTAGTAGGAAGGAGTATGGCACTTTGAAGGAGAGTAGAGAGGGTTATGGAACATAGAGGAGTAGAGAGGTCTATATATACAGTCGCCTATATGAGGGAGTTACGTCATAAAGCCCATGTTACGAAAGAGATTATTGAGGTCGCTAAACCTATTGTGCAGTTTTCATATATTTTCGGATCTTATTAAATTTGATTTGGAATCTGGTGACGTGTTTTTCATTTTCTGGATATTTGCGACGATTTTTGTAAAGCTTAGGGGAGACATGCGGTGAAGAGGTTAATGAAATCTGTATCTAACCCCTCCAATTCGAAAAGTTTCCTAAGCTGAATATAATCATCCGAACGTGGCAAGAACAAGTCAAGGGTCATCGGTGTGAAGGGGTTAAGATGTGACACGTTGTAGTACACATCTCTTAATTTCCTCTTAAAACTTTCGTTGACTGTGTTCGTCATTTACGCAAGTTACGAGGAAGGTTCCGGGGTTGGGGTCATTAACTTCCTCGTAGGCTACATATCTCATAAGGTGACATCTGTTGTCGGTTTGTTGTCATGTGATGGAACTGGGCCTACTCTGATGGGTTAAATTTTGTTGTTGTGGCATGAAATCTATTGAGTCTATGAGGTTGGAATGAGCCTCTGGTTACTGTACTCTGTTCACTTTACCATGGCCTAATATTGACATCCCTCCATCTTGAATGTTGGTTTACAATAGACTAACATTAGTCACAAAGAGGTGCTACAGAGAGGATATAGAGCCGTAATGTTGTGCTTTCTGTCACTGAGCTCCGTGAAATAAGCTGCATTTGAAAGTCTGGGCCAGGTTAAAGAAAATGAACTGTAGTCAAACGATCAACCAATCTGACTTCATTTGACCATCATCTGACCGGAAAAAGGTTAGGGATCTATGTCAGGCAGAGAGAGAGAGAGAGAGAGAGAGAGAGAGAGAGAGAGAGAGAGAGA
>JAGKTI010008051.1:0-11585 GCA_018397915.1 Birgus latro | reverse complement strand
AATCACCATCACCCACAGTCTATGCTTTACCAGTCCTAACATAGCCATTTATTTTTCAGCAAGAAAATCTTATGTTACATTCCCTTTTCAGGCACAAAATCTTCCTTTACAAATGTAAATCACACGCGTTTGTGTGTGTGTGTGTGTGTGTGTGTGTGTGTGTGTGTGTGTGTGAGAGAGAGAGAGAGAGAGAGAGAGAGAGAGAGAGAGAGAGAGAGAGAGAGAGAGAGAGACGCGCCCCCGTATTGACCCAGTGGTACCGTATTCACAAAGGTAGAGGAGGCAGTGAGCGATCAGCGAGTGGTGGCAATCAAGAGGAAAAATTATGGATGAGGACGTGGAAACATCTGAAAACGATGTGATGTGAGGGAGGAGAGAGATGCATGGGAGGGTGTATGAGGGGAGATGAGTGGGTGGGAAGAGATGAAGGAGGTTAGAAATGCGTGGGAAGAGGTGAGGGAAGACGGGGATTCATGGAAGGATGTAAGGAGCGACAACAATGAGAAGGTGAGGGAGGATGGGAATGCATGGGAAGAAGTGAGGAAGGATAGACATGCATTAGAGGAGGTGGGGGAGGATGGGAATGCATGAGAGGAGACGATAGATTAGAGGAAGAGACATGACGATGATGTGGAGTAGGCAAGAGAAGGTAAAAAGCGTGAATGTCTGCAATGGTGTAGGAAGTAAAGGTGTATATACCCTGTGTAGTTAATAAACATGATGAAAAGAAACCATACAGTTAATAAACATGATGAAAAGAACCTACGAAGTTGATAAACATGAGGAAAAGAACCTATGTAGTTAATAAACATGATGAAACAAGCCTATGTAGTTAAGAAACATGATGAAAAGAACTCGCATATTCGGCTATTACCTTCAGCTTGATGACTTCTGTTATGGCCTTTCATTCTATCTTTAGACGAGTTATTTTGTTCAGGAAAGATGTCTAAAGATGATGGTCGGAGCAGTTTCCATTAAACTCTCTTAGAACTCCTTCACGTGGTGGCACCTATATACCCAGACAACTCCAGTGTTCGTTTACACAAAAGTTTTCATCTCTCTCCCTATCCCCCGAAGGGAGGATGGTTGGCTACAGTGAAAGGACAACTTCACTCTTCCGAACACTGGGTTCACGTTCAGATGAACCTCAGGTCGCTACTACTGTTATAAAATGTGTTTGTCAAGGTGAATGAAATCATCTGATGGAAGCAAGAAAACAAAAAGCATCCAGAAAATACAGCACCCACGACCATCAGGTGGTCTGATGATCCAACATTAGAGTTTGTGCTGCGACTTCGACTTGATCTGCTGGCTCTCAAAACTGAAATCCTTCATTCATACCTAACCCAAAATTCTCCAAAGTTTGGTCCAAAATCGGATGAAATCTGTTTAGGTTGACCTTGCCCTGTTACCCTGACCACTGACTGATTCCTCTCAAAACCGAATTCCTATATCCTTGTACTATCACGCATTCTTTCCCAGTTTTTGGTCTAAATTGGATACCAGCGATTGCAGTTGACTTTGTCATCTGGCCTTGACATCTGACCTACTCATAAAAAGTTCAGCCTCTTTGATCCAGCCTTCCTCCTACCAAGTTAGGTCAAAATTAGATTAAAACTGTTTCAGTCACCATGTCCGCACACAGCTGAAAAGGACGAATTTTGCCCTTGCGCTGCGACCCTCAACTTTGACTGAGTGTGGTCAAAATAACACCCCGTCCCTTTTGCCTTCCCTCAACCCTCCCTCCAGGCTTGGAGAAAACCGAGTAAAAACCATGAAACTTGATCTTGCTTGGACAAAGTCTGGCCTTGTGGCACTGGCCTTTGACTCATTATTCTCAAAAAAGAAAAAAAATGGTGAACTCGTGCCTTTGGTAAAAATCGGATAAAATCTGTTAGAGTTACAAAGTTCACACACATTTAAACAAACAAACTAATAAACAGGGCGAGCAAGACATTATATCCAGTGTTGCTTGGTGGGCGCCCGTATAAATATCAACCCTGTATTGAATGCATTCTCATATCACATCAGAGTATAACTGACCAATAACAACACAATGAAGCACTCGCATTCTTGCTTAACCCTCAACCATCCCACAAACTCTGTTTAAAATCAGATCAAACCCCGTTGTTGTATTTTTGATCAGTTACCTTCACCAATGACCCATTTTTGTGATAATGCATTGCGAATGATTTTTCTAATAGTCGAATTTGTATCATTGTTTTAACACGAACTCTTCCCTGAAGATTGGTGTACATTAAACAAAAACTTTTTAAGCAAACCCTGTCAAGAGACCTTTACCTTTGATATATTTTTCTAAAAAAACAGAAGATAAACTCTTTTGGACCCCCAACTCTCACTAACTAAGATACAAATCAGGCAAAAATCGTTTAGATATTTTGTTCAAACACAAACTCATAGGTCAATGAATGACCTTGCCCTGTGACCTGGACCTTCGACTTATTGTTCTCCAAACTGAATCCCTTCATTATTGCCGAACCCTTAAAATTTCCACCAACTTTGGTTTGTCGGGCCAGCCCTAGTCACGCGCGAGGTGACGCGGCCTCCATCGACAAAAACATCCCTGATGCCGTTAATTACGACGCCCTTCTGAGAATGAGCAAACCCGTCACAACAACCTTATCATCCTTGCTGCCTCGCCCTCTACCGAGGCCTGGGCAATGAGGAAGTATGAAAAGAGAAACGGTGAAGAGGGAAGAAGTGAAGACGAAGGATGGAATAAAGAGAACGTACTGGCCTTGGAGAAGGAACGTCGGAGGCTGCTGAAAGAAGCATATATGACATTTCGGCATAAACGTCAAGAAGGCATCAGAGTAAGAGCACAAGAGGCATGGGATATGAGCGAAGGAGCTCGAGGATGACGGGGAATGATGAAAATAGAAGAGGAAGGAGATGAAATGTCGAGTTAGAAAAAAGCCTGAAAAGACAGTGGAAGAAGGAAGTCAGACAGGTAGTGGGCGAGAGCACTTAGCGTAGAGATATACATAACATTTGGGTTGACCAGAATAGACAAATATGCCGTGAAGTATAATGACAGGGTCTGACAGTTCGATAAATCAGAGCAGACAGCTGCCAGAAAAAGGGAGTAGCTATCTAAGGTCTGACAGTTTTATCCATGGGAGCAGATAGCTCTCAGAGGGAGGAAGAGAGGGTTATAGTCAGCAAAACTTAGCTAGCAAAACTTAGCATTAATGATGTATCAATGACGTGAGCGAAGGGGCGGGACAATGCTCCATGAAGGGTGTATAAGAATGATTTTAAGGATGACATAGGCTGCAGGAACTTGTAAATTGTCCAGACAGGACTGTGCTGAGGAAGGCAGACACACACACGGTCATGGGCGTCGCTGATCTGGTGAGTAGAAGTAGCTGAAGTCGTGGGTGACCTATGAAAATAGAAGTCAAGTTATACAAGTGCCGTAATGGTAACGTAAAATGCCGGTAGATTTCTGCTGAGAAACCAGCAACGCTACCATTGTCGCGAATGTCCCTCGGCGTGCGGTAGAAGTAAATAGTAGAATTGATTCAGAAATATATCACTGTAGTATATAAGTGAACATAACATACTCATCGTACGAGCAACTAAGTTCAGTAACTGAGTCGTATTTAAGTGATACATAAGCGACTAACACGGTTAGATATTTACTTGGTGTCGAGTTGCAACTCCAAGAATTATGCAATTTATTATACTGTATTAACAGTAACTTGTTTACTATAGCAGTGTAAATTCCTCTACTTGATTGTTAAAATTAAAGTAAAACATTTTGTTTGTGTTTTGGAACTTTAGTCTGAGGAACAGTTATTTGTTGTAGTCCGGGAGGGAACTGGGACAGAAATGGATATTTAATATTTTCTTTTCCTAACTTTAATGTTACGGATTCTTTCTGGACTTGTCTCCACACTCCCCACTGCTATTGTTACGCTACCAGTCACGATTAATAGCAGTCATTCATCGCACTCGGCGTGACTGAGTGTGAAGCATACCACTGGTTACTGAGGGAGTGGAGGGTACGACAGGTTTAAATAAGATAAAAAACTGAGTTGATCTAACCTTTCACCGTGGCCTCTTACCATTCCATGGAAACAGTCTTTTACTGATGGTTCTGAAAATCTGATCCATTTATTCCTCTTTATCCTCAACCCTTGCATGAAGTTTAGTGTCGGCCGGATAAAAACTTTTAAAGTGGATCTTGCCCTGTGACCTTAGTTGGGGTGGTTCAAAAAATAAACTTTAGACTTTCGCTGCTCCACAAGGCTGCCCCTGTACCCACAGACAAGATGTGTTCCTAGTTAAAAGTTCATCAGTTTTTAGCAATATTTAAAGGTCGCACAAAATGAAGGCTTTTGGGGGGATACTCGATGGGAAGTGAACACAATTCGAATAACTTCTAACGCTGTTTGAACCAAATGTGTTAGTGTTTTATTAACAATGTTAACACTGCATAAAAAAATGTATAAATGTGAGTTCATTATACCTAAGTGTTCAGTAATGAGGGCATAACATACTGAATATTTACTTGCTAGGTATGCACATAGATCATTTACTTATTATACGATTACATATAAATGGTTTAGTTAAGCTGAGTTCAGTGAAAGGTAAGTACTTTATTGTGGCAAAACTGCAGATTCATTAGAAGACGGGTATATTTGCCTGTGAATTCTGAATGTAACAGAAACTGCTTCTGGTCTTCATTCTTTGTCAGTATACTGTAGTAAGACTCAACGAGACTAAGGCCTCTTTCTGGATAATCATTTTCCACTTTTACTCCACAGATTTTCTTCTGTATGGCAATATAAGTGTCATCTGCTAGTCAGTTAGCAGGGTCTTCTTCGTGAAATTAACTCTTTACTGTCTACGGTTACCAGGTTAAAAAAGTTTCATTGACCCGCTTCTAATGTATACTTCTAATGGATCACTCTAGTCACGGCGCATGAGTCTGAAGGTTTCTTAATCATGCCGTGGCAACCTACTGGTCAACAGTGTGTCCAGCTTTATGTATAAAATGATACACATAGGAAACAGTTGTCAGTATTATTTGAATGGCCAAATATGCAGGCAGTAATGAAGAATACCGTCAATTATAGTCAATTTTGAGTTTCAAAGGATAAATACTGTTGCAGATAGCTGTTTTGCCAATTTATAAGGTTGCTGATTATAATTTATAAAGGGCTCGAACACTGCCCTCTGCAAACCAAAGTACAGTAGTGCATCCAGCCGATCCACTAAATGTCAGCCACACAATATCTACATCATATTCTGACGTACCATATTACATAGGTTACCTTGTACCCTGGATTATTTTGCACACTATATGTGACATTGCATTACTGTTGGTTATTACTTGGTGTGCTACCCCCCCCCTCTCTGTTTCTCTCTCTCTCTCTCTCTTTTTCTGGAGTGTCAAAACTTCATTTTAAATTAAAAATAGTTGTCTGCTACAGTATTTATTCTCCGAAACTTTAAACTGAGTGAATTAACCGTATTTTTCATTACTGCCTGTATATTTGGCCATTCAGATAATACTGACAGCTGTTTCCTATGTGTAGCATCTGATACACGAAATCGGACACACAGTTGACTGGTAGGTTGCCAAAGCATGATAATAAAACCTTCTGACTCGTGCGCCGCGACTGTAGTGCCAATTTCTGTTTCTGGGGCACGATGTGCACTCTGGTTTTGTGGTCTCTCTAAGTGTGCAACCATTGCAGCCATTGTTTCATTGCTTACAGAGTTGTCAAGCAGAACCATTGGTGCTAGGTGTTCAAAGAAATACCAGATGTGTTGCTTGACTGCTTTCAAGGCATTCTTTCAAAAGCTAACATCAGGATATGACTGAAACATGTTAACTTCAAATCACTGAAAGAGGCCTTTTGTGGGACTGGAGCCTCATGCCAGAACCTAGCATATATCAGAGAGGTAGATAGTCCAACTTTCAGTAAGCCTTTTAATTCACGAGCAGTGAGCTTAAACTGATCTCTAAAGAGCAATCTTTTCAAGGCATATATTCCTTTCATCATCCACTGAACATGGTGAAGGCACCAGGAACACGAAATTTGTATTCTCCATCTGGTGTACTGCCTAGAAATATGAGACACAGCTCCAGAAATTCCTTGTAGTCTTCGTGTGGATGCTCTTCCTTCATTGCATGTGTATAGTATGTTATCATTGCCCTACACAGAGATTCTTGAGAGGAACTAAACCTATCATCATTTCCTGGTGGAAAAGCTTCTTGTCTGATCTTGCCCCGGCATTTCTGAAAACGTTTAAATAGCTTCATGTCTGGACTACATGACGGTTCAATAGCTTGAGTCACAACATCTGATAAAACTACTTCAAATACAGTATGTGGTGACGACAGGCTAGCCATATAAGTTCCTTTCAAAGAGATGCTTCTATAAGTGTACCGTAAACTTGTATTTGAATCTGTAGTATCAAAGCTCTTGACTTGTGACTCCAGATCCCAATCTTCTAGCAGTTCAGTGCAACCTTTGGCTCGTTCCTCACCAGTACTGTGATTTATCTTTGATACACCAAGTAGTTTTTCTGTTTCAAATCCTGATACCAATATGGCCACTCTGTTCACTTGTTCAGATCTGATACCTGTAAAATCTGGTAAGAGCTTCCCATCCCGGTGCAGTAGAAGGGGTATAGGCGAGTCTGTGGTTGATCTCTCTCTTGAAGCTCTCTGTTCGCGCCATTTAATCCGAGCACGACGCATACTACTTCATGATAATGACAGATCAGAAACATCATGACCCAGAGCACTTGCCACAGCATTTGTGACAAACACTACCTTACGATTCGAGAGATTAATCCTGTCTAATGCTGATGCAACATACTATGGAGGCACAACTGTATTAAGGCTCTTTCTAGATTTCTTGGGCTCTGCTGGTCCATGCGGTACATAAATATATAATCATCATTCCCTACATGCTAGCACTCAGATATCATGTATCTTTCCTTTCTTTAGAAGTAAACTGCTTCATTTTTCTTTCCCCTTCTTTCTCACTTCTGATTTGCTTTCGTTTTTCCTTTTCTGCCAAGGTTTTGTCAACAGAGCTCATGCTGCAACTAAATGTCTTCACGCTGCATCGTAAGGAACATTTTATCCTCTTCATTTCTCAGGCACTGAGGAGCATATTTGAAGGATATATCAAAATGAATGTGGAGTTCATCAAGACACATTTCCTTTAACCTCTGATTTTCAGATTTTCTTAGACGGGCTTTTTTGAGCAGACAATACTCATCGTATATTTTTAACAGCTTTCGCTCAGCTGAGTCATTCCGCTGCAATGGTATTCCGGCTTTCTCCCTGTATGGTAGCCCTGACTGGCAATTTCGCACTTTCTCTGACAGTGTTGTTTTTCTACATGATGATAGAGTAAAGAATATTTTTAAGACATGTAATTTCATAGGAATTCCACTGCATGTGAGTTTTCTCTTTGGCTTTCCAAGCAGCTACACCAATGGGGAACTTTTATCACATATTCAACTGCAATGGACTAAAGCAATATTAAAAAGAGCTTTCTCAAAAAGTCAGAAGTTTGTGACTGGTGCTTTAAACCTGTCTGAAGTCTAAAACTGTACTCAACAGTGCATATACTACAGATCTGAGTCGATCCTGATGATTATTCTTGGCTGACCTCCTGTTTACAGGATTTGAAAGCGTGATGCATAGACCACAGAAGCAGTCTAAAAGCTGGAAAGCTGGACAGTGGGCAACGTAGCAATATGTTTGCAGAGGTTTATTTTAAAACCATTAAAACAGATCTAGTAAAAAAAAGAACACAGTCTTTGATAAAACTTTCGTAGGCTTCCGAAACAACCGCACAGTCAAAATTTCATACATATGACAGAAAATCTGAATTTTTGTACAACCTCTAACATTTGTTAATATGAGCTAAAATTTTGCCTGTGATGTCTATTTGCCAAACAGAACAGGGGCAGCCTTGTGGAGCAGTACTTTCAATTCTTACTTATGGACTGTGAACCACCCTAACCTTGGACTTGCATTTTATCCCCCTAAAATAATAGATTTACTCGTAGACCGACTCTCATCCGTCCCACCACGTCTTGCAGAATTCGGATCAAAACTCTTTCAGATAAGTTGTTAATTATGTCGCACAAGAAGCAAACTTTGACTTGCCCAGTGACCTTGACCTTTGACTGATCGTTCTCATAACTGAAAACACTCACCTTCAGTACTCCTAAAAGTTTGGTTTAAATTGAATACGGTCTTAAAATTGATTTTTATATTACAAATTTGACATGATCCTGTTCTGACGTATTGTTTAAACATATAATTAACATACTGGCTGATCCTCAAGCCATCTGCCAAGTTTCGTTAAAATCGAATAAAAACCGAGTTATTTTGCTAACACATATCCGAGGCACACACACACACACACACACACACACACACACACACACACACACACAGATCAGACCATAGTGCCCTCGCCTGCAAACAGTAACAGGTGCAATATGTAACAGTGTATCAGTGCTCTTGAAAACCGTATACTTCATAATTTTGTGTAGCTGTTTTCCAGCATAATGAAACTCTACCGAATGTTGCACTATTTACAGCAAAATAATGATTTTTGCACAGGCGTTGCCAGCTGCCATTGCAACTTCCACAGTATTGGAAACGCCTGTGGCTAGAGTTGTTGGACAGAGATATGACTAATGTGAACGACAGTAAATAATACAGGAACTGCCGTGGAAAAAACAGTAAAACTATCACACACATCGGAAACCTGTCACTCCCTTGTTCATAGATCCACAGCTTGTCTTGCCTAGTGTGTTGCTGCACATAACTGGCTTGGCCACACTACATAACCTGGCCTGGCTCACCATAGCACCTCAACTCTCGTAAGCGTTCCTCCATAACAAACCATTTTAACTTGCCTCATCTTCCTTATCGGTGCTCTGAATTAACGCCTCTGCTGCTCTGTCTTTTTCTTTATAAACTATGAATGCACGTCCAAAGGAGGGGACTAGCCTACCGTAAGAAATTAATGCTGTTGTGTGTGTGCCTTTTCGTAATATGCTTTGTCATATTCAGTGTGTGTGATATTTCAGTAAGTGGGAAATTACTTTACATTTTAATGGAACTGTAAAAGTAGTATTTACGCAGAAGCATTTATCATCTGTAACAAGTTATATATCATTAGAAGTGTTCGATAGTTATATTCTTTTGGGGTACAGGATATTTCGGTAGGATAAAGCCGTACAGGACACTGGAGGCTGAAAGAACAGGTCTCTGGGAGTTGCATGATAAGAATGAGATTATACTTTCATGGACAGAGGGACGCGATGGGCGGTAATCATTTTCAAGTATTAAATTACCAATACCTCATCGGCAGTCACACAGGACTGAATACAGTGCAGTGTTCATTAAAAATAACACGAGTATTTCTGGACGGGAGAAACCTGACCGAATATATGTCAGTAGGTAAAAAAAAAAAAAATGAAAAAGAAAAAACTGTGTGAGAGAACAGGCTGCATTCGTTAATGGCCACGTCAGGAGGCAACACAGGCTGTATAAACTTGTACCGACAATAAAGGGATGGCAGCGGCAGTATTTAAATTGGGTTATAACTCTTGCTTTTTTTCTTTTTTTGCCGTTCATTGCTGAAACCGTGGAGTGGACAGTTTTTATTTAATTTTTAACTGGACTTTAGAGCTGATGAAGTAGTAGTTCTTTCTCATGAAAATGAAAGAAAAGTATCGGCCATCATATTTCCATACGGAGAGACCGAGTCTTTCTTTTCTTTTGATTCCATTTTAAAACATCGACTGGACTTGCATGCTCATAATGAAATTTGAGGGCTGCGAAAGCATTTAATTATAGTTGCCTTTTGCCTGTTTCAGTGGATTCGATTTGCACAAACTTTGATCAGTGATAAGCTGAATTGCTAGTGGCTCACATAATGTGGCTGACTCTGGGTATAGGCTTCACAGCCCGTTCCCTGAGGCCCAGCAGTCCTCCTATATATTAAGTACCTTCACATGCCACCAGTTCGGCTCTAACACCTAGCTTCCATACTGAATACATGCTAGGACTATCTCCTACAGGACTGGTGTAATGATATTAGTAGGGATGTTTTTACGGTATGGCTGTGAGTCTTATGGTAGGCCAGCAAAGTTTACTTTAACAAATTTCAATTCCTTGAACCGATCGCTGGTCCAGCCATAACAAGAACCTTACTCCATTTGGGACTACAGACTAATTCTCTACCAATTCGTCCAGCGTTCTTGGGGGCTGGTATTGCTGTCTACCTTTGTGTTATCATCATGAGTGTAAATACCTTCTCTACAAGGACGACCATTCATTCCTGTTTTGACTACATGCAGATAATTTTATTCAGCTTAGAGAAGATATCTTGTACCGAGGGAACTCTATAGCATCTTATCCATTGGACGTTTCTCTTTGGTTTTATTATATTCACCCCAACACAATTTATAATAGCTTAAATAGGCCAGTTGTACCTATGGGGTGACAAGGAAGAATATTCATTAACACTGCCAATGTACCTCTGAATTTTTAATGTAATCACTTGCAAACAACTATGTATTACGATAAGGAAACTCTCTTGTATCCGTGTTAAGTATTGAGTTATTCATGTGAAACGTTTGAGGCTATGGAATTCATTCTCTGCTCAAGCACCGCGGTAGCTGAGAGTTTTGCTAGCTTTGAAGATGCCGGCACCTCTGTCGTCGAGTTCGAATCCTGAAGGGGCGGATGGCACCTCTCGACTGGTATCATCCTTTGTGTGCTGGTGGGTAGAGGGAGCATCTGGAGTAACACCCTAGAGAGTTAGATGGGGTAACCTAGTTGATACAGTGACTATGTATCACTGGACAATACGTGAATAACTAGCCACGGAATCAAAGGCCTAAGTTATGGAAATGAACACCGAGGATGAGCACATGGCACCTACCCCAACATTAACATTATTCTTTATTCAGCATTATATCTGTAATGTATCACTTTACAGACTGGAGGGGAAATAAATATTCGTCGTTAGCCTCTTCACTACGAGATGGGTCTGTTGAGCTGGGGAAAAAATAATCAGATTCTGAAATATAATTTTATAAAATCATCACAGCTCAGGAGAGTGAATCAGGCTCTGGTACTCCTAGTATCTGCATTGCAGGATCGTATCCCTTCTTTAGTGGCTGAGTAGCAACAATTATTAACTTATCCTCGTGCTGTCCAATAGAAACTCTTAACATGAAAATACATTTGCACGAGGAAAATACGCGGAGCTCTGGAACAGCAAACGTGCGTGGCAATGAGGCAATCGATTATGGCATGAATAATGATATTTTCGCTGCAGTATCGCACAAACCAGATTACTGAACATTGTTTTTGTTTTTCAATTAACCATTTCATTAAAATGACAGGTTATGTATTTGGCTTTACTACGACATGTTATTTAGAGCGAGATCGTTTCCAAGTATATCACCACAATAGATCTTCCTAAATTTCAGTTTAACGTATATAGTAAATTCTGTGTGTGTGTGTGTGTGTGTGTGTGTGTGTGTGTGTGTGTGTGTGT
>JAGKTI010008050.1:21469-34809 GCA_018397915.1 Birgus latro | reverse complement strand
TTAGGTAAAATCTTTCAATTCTGTGATTCCTCTTGAGACGGAATTCTGGATTATTAACTTATTTGTCGATTTTTCTTTCCAATTCGCAGTGACTTCAACGATAAGAAGTGGTGCAAATTGTGAAACAGTTACGACAGATAGCATCCGTTTTAGAGGTAGGTCAATTCTCTTTTAATCTAATGATGGCTGAATACGCGTATTTCTCGGCGAAAACGCTGAATATGCAATATCAAGTGTTCTCAAAGTTGATTGTAAAACACATTATATTATATTCAGAACTTAGAAGACACTTGTGTGGGTGAAAATGTCACATTTTTGAAGGATCACAAGAAGTCGACTGACACGTGAAGAGAGGTGGCACTTTAGGTTTTTAAGAACAAAAAGCTTGGAAACATTGTGAGGATCACAGAGACTAAAAACTTCGAATTCAATTTTCTTTTTTTCTCCAGCACAAGCAGTTTAAAATTACGTCGAGCCTCGTGATTATTTAAAAAAAAAAAAAAAAACGAATATTTGCACACTATCAAGGTTTCTGTTTCACCGAAAACCACATTTCCTTATGTAAAATCTTTCAATACTGTGATTCTTCTTGAGACGGAATTCTGGATTATTACCTTCTGATTTGTCGATTTTTTTTCCCTTAGCAGTGACTTCAAGGAAAAGAAGTAGTGCAAATTGTGAAATTGTTCCGGCTTATAGCATCCGTTTTGAACGTAGGTCCATTTTCTTTTAATCTAATGATGGGTAAATAAGCAAATTTCTCGGAGAAAACGCTGAATATGCAACTCCCTCAAGTGTTCTCATATTTGATTGTAAAAAACATTATATTATATTCAAAACTATGAAGACACATGTGAGGGTGAAAATATCAAATTTATGAAGGATAACAAGAAATTGAGTGACACGTAAAGAGAGCTGGCACCTTAGGTTTTTAAGAACAAAGAGCCAGAAACACTGTGAGGATAACCGAAACAATTTAAAAACTTCGATTTTTTTCCCCCCTCCAGCACAAGCATTTTAAAATTACGTCGATCCTCGTGGCGGTAAAAAAATAAAAAAAAATAAAACGAATATTTGCACAATATCGTTTCTCTACCACGAAAAACAAATTTTCCTTGGATAAAATCTTTCAATACTGTGATTCCTCTTGAGACGGTATTCTGGATTATTACCTGATTTGTAGTTTCCCCCGCCCTTACCCTTGACTTCAAGGAAAAGAAGTAGTGCAAATTGTAAACAAGTTCCGTCTGATAGCATCTGTTTTAGAGGTAGGTCCATTCTCTTTTAATCTAATGATGGCTGATTAAGCGTATTTCTCGGCGAAAACGCGGAATATGCAACTTCCTCAAGTGTTCTCAAAGTTTATTGTAAAACACATTATATTATATTCAGAACTAAGAAGACACTTGTGAGTATGAAAATATCACATTAATGAGGGATAACAAGAAGTCGACTGACAAGTAAAGAGAGCTGGCACCGTTGGTTTTTAAGAATAAAAAGCTTGAAACATTGAGGATCACCGAGACAATTTAAAAATTTCTATTTTTTTTTTTCTCCAGCACAAGCTTTTTAAAATTAAGTCGAGCCTCGTGGAGGTAAAAAAAAAAAAAATAAGAAAAAAACGTTTGCACAATAGCAAGGTTTCTGTTTCACCAAAAAACATATTTCCTTTCGTTAAATCTTTCAATACTCTGATTCCTTTTGAGACGGAATTCTGGATTTTTAATTTTTGATTTGTCGAATTTTTTTCCAATTCGCAGTGCCTTCAAGGACAAGAAGTAGTGAAAATTGTGCAATTGTTCCGGCTAATAGCATCAGTTTTGGAAGTAGGTCCATTCTCACTTAATCTAATGATGTCTGAATAAGTGAATTTCTCGGTGAAAACGCTGAATATGCATCTTCCTCAAGAGTTCTCGAAGTTGACTGTAAAACACATTATATTATATACAAAACTAAGAAGACACTTGTGAGGGTGAAAAATGTCACATTTATGAAGGGTAACAAGAATTCAACAGAAACGTAAAGTGAGCTGGCACCTTAGGTTTTTAACAACAAAAACTTGATACATTGTGAGGATCATCGAGACAATTAAAAACATCGTATGTTTTATTTCTTATTTCTCCAGCACAAGCAGTTTAAAATAACGTCGAGCCTCGTGGCGGTAAAAAAAAAAAAAAAAAATCGAACATTTGGACAATATCAAGGTTTCTGTTTCGCTGAAAACCACCTTTCCTTTGGTAAAATCTTTCAAAACTGTGATTCCTCTTGGGACGGAATTCTGGATTATTTACTTCTGATTTGACGATTTTTTATTTCCCTGAGCCGTTACTTCATGGAAAAGAAGTAGTGCAAATTGTGAAATAGTTCCGGCTGAGAGCATCCGTTTTGGAGGTAGGTCCATTCTCTTTTAATTTAATGATGGCTGAATATGCGTATTTCTCGGCAAAAACGCTGAATATGCAACTTCATTAAGTGTTCTCAAAGATGATAGTCAAACACATTATATTAAATTCAGAACTAAGAAGACACTTGTGAGGGTGAAATTCTCACTTTATGAAGGATAACAAGAAATTGAGTGACACGAAAAAAGAGCTAGCACCTTAGGTTTTGTAATAACAAACAGCTAGAAACATTGTGAGTATAACAGATACAATTTAAAAACTTCGATTTTTTTCCCCCCCTACCAGCACAAGCAGTTTAAAATTACGTCGAGCCTCGTGGCGGTAAAAAAAAAAAAAAAAAAAAAAACGAATATTTGCATAGTATCAATTTTTCTGCATCACGAAAAACATTTCATTGGGTAAAATCTTTCAATACTGATTCCTCTTGAGACGGTATTCTGGATTATTACCTCCTGATTTGTAGTTTTTTTTCCCCTCCCTTACCCGTGACTTCAACGAAAACAAGTAGTGCAAATTGTAAAATAGATCCGGCTGATAGCATCCGTTTTAGAGGTAGGTCCATTCTCATTTAATATAATGGTGGCTGAATAAGCGTATTTCTCGGCGAGAAAGCTGAATATGTAACTCCATGTGTTCTCAAAGTTGATTGTAAAACACATTATATTATATTCAGAACTAAGAAGACACTTGTGAGGGTGAAAATGTCACATTTATGAAGTATAACAAGAAGTCGACTGACTCGTAAAAAGAGCTGGCACCTTAGGTTTTTAAGAACAAAAAGCTTGAAACATTGTGAGCAGAGGCATATTTAAAAAAATTGATTTTTTTCCCTCAAACACTTGCAGTTTAAAATTACGTCGAGAATCGAGGAGTAAAAAAAAAAAAACGAACATTTGCACAATATCAAGGTTTCTGTTTCACTGAAAACCACATTTCCTTAGGTAAAATCTTTCAATTCTGTGATTCCTATTGAGACGGAATTCTGGATTATTAACTTATTTGTCGATTTTTTTTTTTTTTCCAACTCGCAGTGACTTCAACGACAAGAAGTGGTGCAAATTGTGAAATAGTTCGGACTGATAGCATCCGTTTTGGAGGTAGGTCAATTCTCTTTAAATCTAATGATGACTGAATAAGCGTATTTCTCTGCGAAAAAGCTCAATATGCAACTTCAAGTGTTCTCAAAGTTGATTGTAAAACACATTATATTATATTCAGAAGTAAGAAGACACTTGTAAGGGTGAAAATTTCACATTTATGAAGGATAACAAGAAGTCGACTAACACATAAAGAAAAGTGGCACCTTAGGTTTTTAAAAACAAAAAGCTAGGAAACATTGTGAGAATCACCGACACTACAAACTTCGAATTTTTTATTTTTTTCTCCAGCACAAGCAGTTTAAAATTACGTCGAGACTCCTGGCGATAAAAGAAAAAAAAAACGAACATTTGCACAATATCATGGTATCTGTTTCACCGAAAACCACATTTCCTTAGGTAAAATCTTTCAAAACTGTGATTCCTCTTGAGACGGAATTCTGGATTATTACCTTCTGATTTGTCGATTTCGTTTCCCTTAGCCGTGACTTCAAGGAAAAGTAGTAGTGCAAATTGTGAACTAGTGCCGGCTGATAGCATCCGTTTTGGAGGTAGGTCCATTCACTTTTAATCTGATGATGACTGAATAAGCGTTTTTCCCGGCGAACACGCTGAATATGTAACTTCCACAAGTGTTTTCAAAGTTGATTGTAAATCACATTATATTATATTCAGAACTAAAAAGACACTTGTGAGGGTGAGAATTTCACATTTATGAAGGATACCAGAAATTGAGTGACACGTAAAGAGAGCTGGCACCTTAGGTTTTTAAGAACAAACAGCTAGACACATTGTGAGGATAATGGAGACAATTTAAAAACTTCGATTTTTTTATTTTTTTTCTCCAACACAGCAGATTAAAATTACGTCAAGCCTCATGGCGGTAAAAAAAAAAAAAAAAAACTTGCACAATCTCAAGGTTTCAGTTTCACCGAAAACCATGTTTCCTTAAGTAAAATCTTTCAATACTGTGATTTCCCTTGATATGGAATTCTGGATTATTACCTTCTGATTTGTCGATCTTTTTTTCTCCCCTTAGCCGTGACTTCAAGGACAGGAAGTAGTGCAAATTGTGAAATAGTTCCGACTGATAGCATCCGTTTTGGATTTAGGTCCACTCTCTTTTAATATAAAGATGGCTGAATAAGCGTACTTCTCGGCGATAACGCTGAATATGCAACTTCCTCAAGTGTTCTCAAAGATAATTTTAAAAAAACATTATATTATATTCAGAACTAAGAAGACACTTGTGAGGGTGAAAATTTCACATTTATGAAGGATAACAAGAAATTGACAGCCACGTAAAGAGAGCTGGCACCTTAGGTTTTTAAGAACAAAAGGCTTGAAAAATTGTGAGGATCACAGAAACAATTTAAAAACTTTCTTTTTTCTAGAGCTCGAGCTATTTAAAATCAATTCGAGCCTCGTGCCGGTAAAAAAATAAAATAAAAACGAACTTTTGAACAATATCAAGGATTGTGTTTCACAAAAAGCCCACATTTTATTGGGTAAAATCTTTCAATACTGTGATTCCTCTTGAGACGGGATTCTGGATAATTAACTTATGATTTGTCGATTTTTTTTCCCTTAGCCGTGACTTCAAGGACAAGAAGTAGTGCAAATTGTGAAATAGTTCTGGATGATAGCATCCGTTTTGGAGGTAGGTCCATTCTCTTTTAATCTAATGATGGCTGAATAAGCGTATTTCTTGGCGAAGACGCTGAATATGCAAATTCCTCAACTGTTCTAAATCTTGATTGTAAAAAACATTATATTACATTCAGAACTAAAAAGACACTTGTGAGGGTGAAAATTTCACATTTATGAAGGATAACAAGAAGTTGACTGACAGGTAAAGAGAGCTGGCACTCTAGGTTTTTTAGAACAAAAAGCTTGAAAAATTGTGAGCATCACAGAGACAATTTGAAAACTTTATTTTTTTTTTCTCCAGCTCAAGCTGTTTAAAATTACTTCGAGCCTCGTGCCGGTAAAAAAATAAAATAAAAAAAAAACGAACATTTGCACAATATCAAGCATTCTTTTTCAAAAAAAAATCCACATTCATTGGGTAAAATCTTTCAATAATGTGATTCCTCTTGAGATGGAATTCAGGATAATTAACTTATGATTTGTCGATTTTTTTTCCCTTAGCCGTGACTTCAAGGACAAGAAGTATTGAAAATTGTGAAATAGTTGCGGCTGGTAGCATCCGTTTTGGAGATAGGTCCATTCTCTCTTAATCTAATGATATCTGAATAAGCGAATTTCTCGGCGATAACTCTCAATATGCAACTTCCCAAAGTGTTCTCAAAGTTGACCATAAAACATATAATATTATATACAGAACTAAGAAGACACTTGTGNNNNCAAGTGTTCTCAAAGTTGATTGTAAAACACATTATATTATATTCAGAACTAAGAAAACACTTGTGAGGGTGAGAATTTCCAATTTATGAAGGATAACATGAAATTGAGTGACACCAAAATAGAGCTGGCACCTTAGGTTTTTAAGAACAACACAGCTAGACACATTGTGAGGATAATGGAGACAATTTAAAAACTTCGATTTTTTTTATTTTTTTTTCTCCAACACAAGCAGTTTAAAATTACGTCGAGCCTCGTGGCGGTAAAAAAAAAAAAAAAATGCACAATCTCAAGGTTTCTGTTTCACCGAAAACCATATTTCCTTAGATAAAATCTTTCAAAACTGTGATATCCCTTGATATGGAATTCTGGATTATTACGTTCTGATTTGTCGTTTTTTTTTCCCTTAGCCGTGACTGCAAGGACAGGAAGTAGTGCAAATTGTGAAATAGTTCCGACTGACAGCAATCCGTTTTGGATTTAAGTCCATTCTCTTTTAATATAAGGATGGCTGAATAAGCGTACTTCTCGGCGATAACGCTGAATATACAGCTTCCTCAAGTGTTCTCAAAGTTCATTGTAAAAAACATTATATTATATTCAGAACTAAGAAGACACTTGTGATGGTAAAAATGTCACATTTAGGAATGATAACAAGAAATCGACAGCCACGTAAAAAGAGCTGGCACCTTAGGTTTTTAAGAACAAAAAGAGCTTGAAAAATTGTGATTATCACAGACACAATTTAAAAACTTCCTTTTTTCTCCAGCTCCAGCTGTTTAAAATCACTTCGAGCCTTGTGCCGGTAAAAAAAAAAAAAAAAAAAAAAAACGAACTTTTGCACAATATCAAGCATTCTGTTTCACAAAAAAAAAAACACTTTTCATTGGGTAAAATCTTTCAATACTGTGATTCCTCTTGACACGGAATTCTGGATTATTAACTAATGATTTGTCGATTTTTTTCCCCTTACCCGTGACTTCAAGGACAAGAAGTAGTGCAAATTGTGAAATAGTTTCGGCTGATAGCATCCGTTTTTGAGGTAGGTACATTCTCTTTTAATCTAATGATGGCTGAATAAGCGTATTTCTCCGGGAAAACGCTGAGTATGCATCTTCCTCAAGTGTTCTCAAAGTTGATTGTAAAACACATTATATTATTTAGAACTAAGAAGACACTTATGAGGGTGAAAATGTAACATTTATGAAGGCTAACAAGACGTCGACTGACACGCAAAGAGAGCTTGCACCTATTTTTTTTTTAAGAAAAAATACTTGAAACATTGTGAGGATCACAGAGACAATTTAAAAACTTCGATTTTTTTTTTTCTCCAGCACAAGCTCTTTAAAATTACGTCGAGCATCGTGGCGGAAAAAAAAAAAACGAACATTTGCACAATATCAAGGTTTCTGTTTCACCAACAATCACATTTATTTGGGTAAAATCTTTCAATACTGTGATTCCTCTTGAGACGGAATTCTGGATTTTTAACTTCCGATTTGACGATTTTTTTGTCTAATTTCCAGTGACTTCAAGGAAAAGAAGTAGTGAAAATTGTGAAATAGTTGCGGCTGGTAGCATCCGTTTTGGAGATAGGTCCATTCTTTCTTAATCTAATGATGTCTGAATAAGCGAATTTCTCGGCGATAACTCTGAATATGCAACTTCCTCAAGTGTTCTCAAAGTTGACTATAAAACATATAATATTATATTCAGAACTAAGAAGACACTTGTGAGGGTGAAAATGTCACATTTATGAAGGATAACAAGAAGTCGACTGACACGTAAAGAGAGCTGGCACCTTAGGTTTTTAAAAACAAAAAGCTTGAAACATTGTGAGCCAAGACAATTTAAAAACATCGATTTTTTTTTTCTCAAACAAAAGCAGTTTAAAATTACGTCGAGAATCGTGTTGTAAAAAAAAAAAAAGAACATTTGCACAATATCAAGGTTTCTGTTTCACTGAAAACCACATTTCCTTAGGTAACAACTTTCAATTCTCTGATTCCTCTTGAGACGGAATTCTGGATTATTAACTTATTTGTCGTTTTTTTTTTCCAATTCGCAGTGACTTCAACGACAAGAAGTGGTGCAAATTGTAAAATCGTTCCGTCTGATAGCATCCGTTTTAGAGGTAGGTCAATTCTCTTTTAATCTAATGATGGCTGAGTACGCGTATTTCTCGGCGAAAACGCTGAATATGCAATATCAAGTGTTCTCAAAGTTGATTGTAAAACACTTTATATTATATTCAGAACTTAGAAGACACTTGGAGGGTGAAAATGTCACATTTATGAAGGATAACAAGAAGTCGACTGACACGTAAGAGAGGTGGAACTTTAGGTTTTTAAGAACAAAAAGCTTGAAACATTGTGAGGATCACCGAGACAAATAACTTCGAATTCTATTTTTTTTTTTCTCCACCACAAGCAGTTTAAAATTACGTCGAGCCTCGTGGCGATTAAAAAAAAAAAAACGAACATTTGCACACTATCAAGGTTTCTATTTCACCGAAAACCACATTTCCTTATGTAAAATCTTTCAGTACTGTGATTCCTCTTGAGACGGAATTCTGGATTATTACCTTCTGATTTGTCGATTTTTTTCCCCTTAGCAGTGACTTCAAGGAAAAGAAGTAGTGCAAATTGTGAAATAGTTCCGACTTATACCATCCGCTTTGGAGGTAGGTCCATTTTCTTTTAATCTAATGATGACTGAATAAGCGAATTTCTCGCCGAAAACGCTGAATATGCAACTTCCTCGTAGTGTTCTCATAAATAATTGTAAAAAAAACTTTATATTATATTCAGAACTAAGAAGACACTTGTGAGGGTAAAAATTTCAACTATATAAAGCATAACAAGAAATTGAGTGACACGTAAAGAGAGGTGGAACCTTAGGTTTTTAAGAACAAAGAGCTAGAAACATTGTGAGGATAGCCGAGACAATTTAAAAACTTCGATTTTTTTATTTTCTATTTTCTCCAGCACAAGCTTTTTAAAATTACGTCCAGCCTCGTGGATGTAAAAAAAAAAAAAAAAAAACAAGAAAAAAACGCTTGCACAAGAGCAAGGTTTCTGTTTCACCAAAAACCATATTTCCTTTGGTTAAATCTTTCAATACTCCTGATTCCTCTTGAGACGGAATTCTGGATTATTACCTTCTGATTTGTCGATTTTTTTTCCAATTCGCAGTGCCTTCAAGGACAAGAAGTAGTGAAAATTGTGAAATTGTTCCGGCTGATAGCATCCGTTTTGGAGGAAGGTCCATTCTCACTTAATCTAATGATGTCAAAATAAGTGAATTTTTCGGTGAAAACGCTGAATATGCATCTTCCTCAAGTGTTCTCGAAGTTGACTTTTAAACACATTATATTATACACAGAACTAAGAAGACACTTGTGAGGGTGAAAATGTCACATTTATGAAGGGTAACAAGAATTCAACTGAAACGTAAAGTGAGCTGGCACCTTAGGTTTTTAAGAATAAAAAACTTGATACATTGTGAGGATCACCGAGACAATTAAAATCATCGTAATTTTTATTTCTTATTTCTCCAGCACAAGCAGTTTAAAATTACGTCAAGCCTCGTGGCGGTAAAAAAAAAAAAAAAAAAAAAGAGATCGAACATTTGAACAATATCAAGGTTTCTGTTTCTCTGAAAAACACTTTTCCTTTGGTAAAATCTTTCAATACTGTGATTCCTCTTGAGACGGAATTCTGGATTATTTACTTCTGATTTGACGATTTTTTTATTTCCCTGAGCCGTCACTTCAAGGACAAGAAGTAGTGCAAATTGTGAAATAGTTCCGGCTGATAGCATCCGTTTTGGAGGTAAGTCCATTCTCTTTTAATCTAATGATGGCTGAAGAAGCGTATTTCTCGGCGAAAACGCTGAATATGCAACTTCCTCAAGTGTTCTCAAAGATGATAGTCAAACACATTATATTATATTCAGAACTAAGAAAACACTTGTGAGGGTGAAATTTTCACATTTATGAAGGATAACAAGAAATTGAGTGACACGTAAAAAGAGCTGGAACCTTAGGTTTTTTAATAACAAACACCTAGAAACATTGTGAGGATAACAGAGACAATTTAAAAACTTCGATTTTTCCCCCTACAAGCACAAGCAGTTTAAAATTACGTCGAGCCTCGTGGCGGTAAAAAAAAAAAAAAAAAAAAACGAATATCTGCATAATATCAATTGTTCTGTATCACCAAAAGCATTTCATTGGGTAAAATCTTTCAATACTGATTCCTCTTGCGACGGTATTCTGGATTATTAACTTCTGATTTATAGTTTTTTTTCACTCCCTTTGCCGTGACTTCAACGAAAAAAAGTAGTGCAAATTGTAAAATAGATCCGGCTGATGGCATCCGTTTTAAAAGTAGGCACATTCTCATTTAATATAATGATGGCTGAATAAGCGTATTTCTCTTCGAAAAAGCTGAATATGCAACTTAAAGTGTTCTCAAAGTTGATTGTAAAACACATTATATTATATTCAGATCAAAGAAGACACTTGTGAGGGTGCAAATGTTACATTTATTAATGATAACAAGAAGTCGACTGAGTCGTAAAGAGAGCTGCCAGGTTTTTATGAACAAAAAGCTTGAAACATTGTGAGGATCACGGAGACTAAAAGCTTCGACTTTTTTATTTTTTTTCTACACTACAAGCACTTTAAAATTACGTCGAGCTTGGTAAAGATAAAAAAAAGAAAAAAACGAACATTTGCACAATATCAAGGTATCTGTTTCACCAAAAACCACATTTCATTAGGTAAAATCTTTCAAAACTGTGATTCCTCTTGAGACGGAATTCTGGATTATTACCTTCTGATTTGTCGATTTTTCTTCCCTTAGCCGTGACTTCAAGGAGAAGAAGTAGTGCAAATTGTGAAATAGTTCTGGCTGATAGGATCCGTTTTGGAGGTAGGTCCACTATCTTTCAATCTAATGATGACTAAATAAGCTTATTTCTCGGCGAACACGCTGAATATCCAACTTCCTCAAGTGTTCTCAAAGTTGATTGTAAAACACATTATATTATATTCAGAACTAAGAAGACACTTGTGAGGGTGAGAATTTCACATTTATGAAGGATAACAAGAAATTGAGTGACACGTAAAGAGAGCTGGCACCTTAGGTTTTTAAGAACAAACAGCTAGAAACATTGTGAGGATAACGGAGACAATTTAAAAACTTCGATTTTTTTATTTTTTTCTCCAACACAAGCAGTTTAAAATTACGTCGAGCCTCGTGGCGGTAAAAAAAAAAAAAAATTGCACAATATCAAGGTTTCTGTTTCACCGGAAACCATATATCCTTAGGTAAAATGTTTCAGTACCGTGATTTCCCTTGATATGGAAATCTGGATTATTACCTTCTGATTTGTCGATTATTTTTTCCCTTACCGTGACTTCAAGGACAGGAAGTAGTGCAAATTGTGAAATAGTTCCGACTGATAGCATCCGTTTTGGATTTAGATCCATTCTCTTTTAATCTAAAGATGGCTGAATAAGCGTACTTCTCGGCGATAACGCTAAATATGCAACTTCCTCAAGTGTTCTCAAAGTTGATTGTAAAAAACATTATATTTTATTCAGAACTAAGAAGACACTTGTCAGGGTGAAAATTACACATTTATGAAGGATAACAAGAAGTCGACAGACACATAAAGAGAGCTGGCACCTTAGGTTTTTAAGAACAAAAAGCTTGAAAAATTGTCACAGAGACAATTTAAAAACTTTCTATTTTCTCCAGCTCAAGCTGTTTAAAATCACTTCGAGCCTCGTGCCGGTAAAAAAAAAAAAAAAAATGCAGAATATCAAGGTTTCTATTTCACCGAAAACCATATTTCATTAGGTAAAATATTTCAATACAGTGATTCCTCTTGAGACGGAATTCTGGATTATTAACTTATGATTTGCCGATTTTTTTTCCCTTAGCCGTGACTTCAAGGACAAGAAGTGGTGCAAATAGTGAAATAGTTCCGGCTGATAGCATCCGTTTTGGAAGTAGGTCCATTCTCTTTTAATCTAATGATGGTTGAATAAGCGTATTTCTCGGCGAAAACGCTGAATATGCAACTTCCTCAAATGTTCTCAAAGTTGATTGTAAAATATATTATATTATTCAGAACTAAGAAGACACATGTGAGGGTAAAAATGTCATATTTATGAAGGATAACAAGACGTCGACTGACACGCAAAGAAAGCTTGCACCTAATTTTTTTTAAGAAAAAATACTTGAAACATTCTGAGGATCACCGAGACAATTTAAAAACTTCGATTTTTTTCTCTCCAGCACAAGCTGTTTAAAATTACCTCGAGCATCGTGGCGGTAAAAAAAAAAAAAAAAAAAAACATTTGCACAATATCAAGGTTTCTGTTTCACCAACAATCACATTTCCTTGGGTAAAACCTTTCCATACTGTGATTTCTCTTCAAACGGAATTCTGGATTATTAGCTTCTGATTTCTCGATTTTCTCTTTCCCTTAGCCGTGACTTCAAGGACAAGAAGTAATGCAAATTGTGAAATAGTTCCGGCTGATACCATCCGTTTTGGAGGTAGGTCCGTTCTCTTTTAATCTAATGATGGCTGAATAAGTGTATTTCTCGGCGAAAACGCTAAATTGCAACTTCCTCAAGTGTTCTCAGAGTTAATTGTAAAACACACTATTTTATATTCAGAACTAAGAATACATTTGTGAGGGTGAAAATATCACATTTATGAAGGATAACAAGAAGTCGACTGACACGTAAAGAGAGCTGGCACCTTAGGTTTTTAAGAACAAAAAGCTTGAAACATTGTGAGCAGAGACAATTTAAAAACATCGAATTTTTTTTTCTCAAACACAAGCAGTTTAAAATTACGTCGAGAATCGTGGAGTAAAAAAAAAAAAACGAACATTTGCACAATATCAGGGTTTCTGTTTCACTGAAAACCACATTTCCTTAGGTAAAATCTTTCAATTCTGTGATTCCTCTTGAGACGGAATTCTGGATTATTAACTTATTTTTCGATTTTTTTTTCCCAATTCGCAGTGACTTCAACGACAAGAAGTAGTGCAAATTGTGAAATAGTTCCGACTGATAGCATCCGTTTAAGAGGTAGGTCTATTCTCTTTTAATCTAATGATGGATGAATAAGCGTATTTCTTGGCGAAAACGCTGAATATGCAACTTCCTCAAGTGTTCTCAAAGTTGATTGTAAAACACATTATATTATATTCAGAACTAAGAAGACACTTGTGAGGGTGAGAATTTCACATTTATAATTGATAAGAAGAAATTGAGTGACACGTAAAGAGAGCTGGCACCATAGGTTTTTAAGAACAAGCAGCTAGACACATTGTGAGGATAATGGAAACAATTTAAAAACTTCGATTTTTTTATTTTTTTCCCTCCAACACAAGCAGTTTAAAATTACGTCGAGCGTCGTGGCGGTAAAAAAAAAAAAAAAAAAAAAA
>JAGKTI010008050.1:0-13447 GCA_018397915.1 Birgus latro | reverse complement strand
AAGGAAAAGAAATAGTGAAAATTGTGAAATAGATGCGGCTGGTAGCATCCGTTTTGGAGGTAGGTCCATTCTCTCGTAATCTAATGATGTGTGAAAAAGCTAATTTCTCGGCCATAATGCTGAATATGCAACTTCCTCAAGTGTTCTCAAATTTGACTACAAAACATTTTATATTATATTCAGAACTAAGAAGACACTTGTGAGGGTGAAAATGTCACATTTATGAAGGATAACAAGAAGTCGACTAACACGTAAAGAGAGCTGGCACCTTAGGTTTTTAAGAACAAAAAGCTTGAAACATTGTGATCCGAGACAATTTAAAAACATCGATTTTTTTTTTCTCCAACACAAGCAGTTTAGAATTACGTCGACAATCGTGGAGAAAAAAAAAAAAAAAAACGAACATCTGCACAATATCAATATTCTGTTTCACTGAAAACCACATTTCCTTAGGTAAAATCTTTCAATTCTGTGATTCCTCTTGAGACGGAATTCTGGATTATTAACTTATTTTTCGATTTTTTTCCCCAATTCGCAGTGACTTCAACGACAAGAAGTGGTGCAAATTGTAAAAGAGTTACGACTGATAGCATCCGTTTTAGAGGTAGGTCAATTCTCTTTTAATCTCATGATGGCTGAATAACCGTATTTCTCAGGCGAAAACGCTGAATATGCAATATCAAGTGTTTTCAAAGTTGATTGTAAAACACATTATATTATATTTAGAACTTAGAAGACACTTGTGAGGGTGAAAATGTCACATTTATGAAGGATAACAAGAAGTCGACTGACACGTAAACAGAGGTGGCACTTTAGGTTTTTAAGAACAAAACGCTTGGAAACATTGTGAGGATCAACGAGACTAAAAACTTCGAATTCTATATTTTTTTTTCTCCAGCACAATCAGCATAAAATTACGTCGAGCCTCGTGGCGATTAAAAAAAAAAAAATGAACTTTTGCACACTATCAAGGTTTCTGTTTCACCGAAAACCACATTTCCTTATGTGAAATTTTTCAATACTGTGATTCCTCTTGAGACGGAATTCTGGATTATTACCTTCTGATTTGTCGATTTTTTTTCCCTTAGCAGTGACTTCAAGGAAAAGAAGTATTACAAATTGTGAATTAGTTCCGGCTTATAGCATCCGTTTTGGATGTAGGTCCATTTTCTTTTAATCTAATGGTGGCTGAATAAGCGAATTTCTCGCCGAAAACGCTGAATATGCAACTTCCTAAAGTGTTCTCCTAGTTGATTGTAAAAAACATTATATTATATTCAAAACTAAGAAGACACTTGTGAGAATGAAAATTTCAAATTTTCGAAGGATAACAAGAAATTGAGTGACACGTAAAGAGACCTGGCACCTTAGGTTTTTAAGAACAAAGAGCTAAAAACATTGTGAGGATAACCGAGACAATATAAAAACTTCGATTTTTTTTCCCCCTCCAGCACAAGCATTTTAAAATTACGTCGAGCCTCGTGGCGGTAAAAAAAATAAAAATAAAACGAATATTTGCACAATATCGTTTCTGTACCACGAAAATCAACTTTTCCTTGGGTAAAATCTTTCAATACTGTGATTCCTCTTGAGACGGTATTCTGGATTATTACCTGATATGTAGTTCCCCCCCCCTTAGACTTGACTTCAAGGAAAAGAAGTAGTGCAAATTGTAAAATAGTTCCGTCTGATAGCATCTGTTTTAGAGGTAGGTCCATTCTCTTTTAATCTAATGATGGCTAAATAAGCGTACTTCTCGGCGAAAACGCGGAATATGCAACTTCCTCAAGTGTTCTCAAAGTTTATTGTAAAACACATTATATTATATTCAGAACTAAGAAGACACTTGTGAGGGTGAAAATATCACATTTATGAAGGATAACAAGAAGTCGACTGACACGTNTTCTTGATTATTTACTTCTGGTTTGACGATTTTTTATTTCCCTGAGCCGTGACTTCAAGGACAAGAAGTAGTGCAAATTGTGAAATAGTTCCGGCTGATAGCATCCGTTTTGGAGGTAGGTCCATTCTCTTTTAATCTAATGATGGCTGAAGAAGCGTATTTCTCGGCGAAAACTCTGAATATGCAACTTCCTAAAGTGTTCTCAGAGATGATAGTCAAACACATTATAATATATTCAGATCTAAGAAGACACATGTGAGGGTGAAATTTTCACATTTATGAAGGATAACAAGAAATTGAGTGACACGTAAAAAGAGCTGGCACCTTAAGTTTTTTAATAACAAACAGCTAGAAACATTGTGAGGATAACTGATACAATTTAAAAACTTCGATTTTTATCCCCCTACCAGCACAAGCAGTTTAAAATTAGGCCGAGCCTCGTGGCGGTAAAAAAAAAAAAAAAAAAAATTTGCATAGTAATAATTTTTCTGTATTACGAAAAACATTTCACTGGGTAAAATCTTTCAATACTGATTCCTCTTGACACGGTATTCTGGATTATTACCTTCTGATTTGTAGTTTTTTTCCCCCTCCCTTAGCCGTGACCTCAACGAAAAGAAGTAGTGCAAATTGTAAAATAGAACCGGCTGATAGCATCCGTTTTAAAGGTAGGTCCATTCTCATTTAATATAATGATTGCTGAATAAGCGTATTTCTCGGCGAAAAAGCTGGATATGCAACTTCATATGTTCTCAAAGTTGATTGTATAACACACTATATTATATTCAGAACTAAGAAGACACTTTTGAGGGTGAAAAAAAAAAAAACGAACATCTGCACAATATCATGATTCTGTTTCACTGAAAACCACATTTCCTTAGGCAAAATCTTTCAATTCTGATTCCTCTTGAGACGGAATTCTGGATTATTACCTTATTTGTCGATTTTTTCCCCCAATTCGCAGTGACTTCAACGACAAGAAGTGGTGCAAATTGTGAAACAAGACTGATAGCATCCGTTTTAGAGGTAGGTCCATTCCCTTTTAATGTAATGATGGCTGAATAACCGTATTTCTCAGGGGAAAACGCTGAATATGCAATATCAAGTGTTCTCAAAGTTGATTGTAAAACATTATATTATATTCAGAACTTAGAAGACACTTGGAGGGTGAAAATGACACATTTATGAAGGATAACAAGAAGTCGACTGACACGTAAAAGAGGTGGGACTCTAGGTTTTTAAGAACAAAAAGCTTGGAAACATTGTGAGGATCACCGAGACTAAAAACTTCGAATTCCATATTTTTTTTCTCTCCAGCACAAGCAGTTTAAAATTACGTCGAGCCACGTGGCAATTTAAAAAAAAAAAAAAAAACATTTGCACAATATCAAGGTATCTGTTTCACCGAAAACCACAATTCCTTAGGTAAAATCTTTCAAAACTGTGATTCCTCTTGAACCGGAATTCTGGATTATTAACTTCTGATTTGTCGATTTTTTTTTCCCCCTTAGACGTGACTTCAAGGAAAAGAAGTAGTGCAAATTGTGAAATAGTGCCGGCTGATAGCATCCGTTTTGGAGGTAGGTCCATTATCTCTTAATCTAATGATGGCTGAATAAGCGTATTTCTCGGCGAAAACACTGAATATGCAACTTCCTCAAGTGTTCTCAAAGTTGATTGTAAAACACATTACATTATTCAGAACTAAGAAGACACTTGTGAGGGTGAAAATGTCACGTTTATGAAGAATAACAAGACGTCGACTGACAGGCAAAGAAAGCTTGCGCCTAATTTTTTTAAGAAAAAGTACTTGAAACATTGAGAGGATCACCGAGACAATTTAAAAACTTCGATTTTTTTTTCTCCAGCACAAGCTGTTTAAAATTACGTCGAGCCTAGTGGCGGCAAAAAAAAAAAAAAAAAAAAAAAACATTTGCACAATATCAAGGTTTCTGTTTCACCAAAAATCAAATTTCATTGGGTAAAATCTTTCAATAGTGTGATTCCTCTTGCGACGGAATTCTGGATTATTAACTTCTGATTTGTCGACTTCTTTTTTTTATATATTTCCAGTGACTTCAAGGAAAAGAAGCAGTGAAAATTGTGAAAGTGTTGCAGCTAGTAGCATCCGTTTTGGAGGTAGATCCATTCTCTCTTAATCTAATGATGTCTGAATAAGCGAATTTCTCGGCGATAACGCTGAATATGCAACTTCCTCAAGTGTTCTCAAAGCCGACTATAAAACATATTATATTATATTCAGAACTAAGAAGACACTTGTGAGGGTGAAACATTTATGAAGGATAAGAAGTCGACTAACACGTAAAGAGAGCTGGCACCTTAGGTTTTTAAGAACAAAAAGCTTGAAACACTGTGGGCCGATATAATTTAAAAACATCGATTTTTTTTTTTCTACAACACAACCAGTTTAAAATTAAGTCGAGAATAGCTCAGTAAAAAAAAAAAAACATTTGCAAAATATCAAGGTTTCTCTTTCAATGAAAACCACATTTCCTTAGGTAAAATCTTTCAATTCTGTGATTCCTCTTGAGTTGGAATTCTGGATTATTAACTTATTTGTCGATTTTTTTCCAATTCGCAGTGACTTTAACGAAAAGAAGTGGTGCAAATTGTGAAATAGTTCCGACTGATAGCATCCGTTTTAGAGGTAGGTCAATTCTCTTTTAATCTAATGATGGCTGAATAAGCGTATTTCTCGGGGAAAACGCTCAATATGCAACTTCAAGTGTTCTCAAAGTTGATTGTAAAACACGTTATATTATATTCAGAACTAAGAAGACACTTGTGAGGGTGAAAAAGTCACATTTATGAAGGATAACAAGAAGTCGACTGACACGTAAAGAGAGGTGGCACCTTAGGTTTTTAAGAACAAAAAGCTTGATACATCGTGAGGATCACCGAAACAATTAAAAACACCGTATTTTTTATTGCTTTCTTCTCCAGCACAAGCAGTTGAAAATTACGTCGAGCCTCGTGGCGGTAAAAAAAAGAAATCGAACATTTAGACAATATCAAGGTTTCTGTTTCTCTGAAAACCACATTTTCTTTGGTAAAATCTTTCAATACTGTGATTCCTCTTGAGACGGAATTCTGGATTATTTACTTCTGGTTTGACGATATTTTTTTTCCCCTGAGCCGTGACTTCAAGAACAAGAAGTAGTGCAAATTGTGAAGTAGTTCCGGCATATAGCATCCGTTTCGGAGGTACGTCCATTCTCTTTTAATCTAATGATGGCTGAATAAGCGTATTTCTCGGCGAAAACGCTGAATATCCAACTTCCTGAAGTGTTGTCAAAGATGATTATCAAAAACATTATATTATATTCAGAACTAAGAGGGCACTTGTGAGGGTGAAAATTTTACATTTATGAAGGTTAAAAAAAAAATTGAGTGACACGTAAAAAGCGCTGGCACCTAAGGTTTTTAAGAACAAACAGCTAAAAATATTGTGAGGATAACAGAGACAATTTAAAAACTTCGATTTGTTTCCCCCCCTACCAGCACAAGCAGTTTAAAATTACGTCAAGCCTCGTGGCAGTAAAAAAAAAAAAAAAAAAAACGAATATTTGCATAGTATCAATTTATCTGTATCACTAAAAACAATATTTCATTGGGTAAAATCTTTCAATGCTGATTCCTCTTGAGACGGTATACTGGATTACTACCTTCTGATTTGTAGTTTTTTTTTTTTTCCCACTTAGCCGTGACTTCAGGGAGAAGAAGTAGTGCAAATTGTCAAATAGTTCCGGATGATAGCATCCGTTTTAGAGTTTGGTCCATTCGGTTTTAATCTAATGATGCCTGAATAAGCGTATTTCTCTGCGAAAAAGCTGAATATGCAACTTCAAGTGTTTTCAAAGTTGATTGTAAAACACATTATATTATATTCAGAACTAAGAAGACACTTGTGAGGATGAAAATGTCACATTAATGAAGGATAACAAGAATTCGACTGATTCGTAAAGAGAGCTGTCACCTTAGATTTTTCAATGTCACCTTAGGTTTTTCAATACAAAAAGCTTGAAACATTGTGATCCGAGATAATTTAAAAACATAGATTTTTTTTATCTCCAACACAAGCAGTTTAAAATTACGTTGAGACTCGTGGAGTAAAAAAAAAAAAAACGAACATTTGCACAATATCAAGGTTTCTGTTTCACTGAAAACCACAATTCCTTAGGTAATATCTTTCAATTCTGTGATTCCTTTTGAGACGGAATTCTGGATTATTAACTTATTTTTCGATTATTTTTTTTCCAATTCGCAGTGACTTCAACGACAAGAAGTGGTGCAATTTGTGAAATTGTTCCGACTGATAGCATCCGTTTTAGAGGTAGGTCAATTCTCTTTTAATCTAATGATGGCTGAATAAGTGTATTTCTCGGCAAAAATGCTTAATATGCAAATTCAAGTGTTCTCAAAGTTAATGGCAAAAAGCATTATATTATATTCAGAACTAAGAAGACACTTGTGAGAGTGAAAATTTCACATTTATGAAGGATAACAAGAAGTCGAATGACACGTAAAGAGAGATGGCACATTAGGTTTTTTTGAACAAAAAGCTTGAAAAATTGTGAGCATCACAGAGACAATTTAAAAACTTTATTTTTTTCTCTACCCCAAGCTGTTTAAAATTACTTCGAGCCTCGTGCCGGTAAAAAAAAAAAAAAAAAAAAAACGAACATTTGCACAATATCAAGGATTCTGTTTCAATAAAAACCCACATTTCATTGGGTAAAATCTCTCAGTACTGTCATTCCTCTTGAGACGGAATTCTTGATTATTAACTTATGGTTTGCCGATTTTTTTTCCCTTAGCCGTGACTTCATGGACAAGAAGTAGTGCAAATTGTGAAATAGTTCCGGCTGATAGCATCCGTTTTGGAGGTAGATCCATTCTCTTTTAATCTAATGATGGCTGAATAAGCGTATTTCTCGGCGAAAACGCTGATTATGCAAATCCTCAAGTGTTCTCAAAGTTGATTGTAAAACACATTATATTATTCAGAACTAAGAAGACACTTGTGAGGGTGAAAATGTCACATTTATGAAGGATAACAAGACGTCGACTGACACGCAAAGAAAGATTACACCTAATTTTTTTAAGAAAAAATACTTGAAACATTGTGAGGATCACCGAGGCAATTTAAAAACTTCATTTTTTTTTTTTTTCGTCCAGCACAAGCTGTTTAAAATTACGTTGAGCCTCGTGGCGGTGAAAAAAAAAAAAAAAAAAAAACAAAATTTTTACACAATATCAAGGTTTCTGTTTCACCAAAAATCACATTTCATTGGGTAAAATCTTTCAATCCTGTGATTCCTCTTGCGACGGAATGCTGGATTATTAACTTCTAATTTGACGATTTTTTTTTTTTTATTTGCAGTGACTTCAAGGAAAAGAAGTAGTGAAAATTGTGAAATAGTTGCGGCTGGTACCATCCGTTTTGGAGGTAGGTCCATTCTCTCTTAATCTAATGATGTCTGAATAAGCGAATTTCTCGGCGATAATGCTGAATATGCAACTTCCTCATGCGTTGTCAAAGTTAACTATAAAACATATTATATTATATTCAGAACTAAGAAGACACTTGTCAGGGTGAAAATGTCACATTTATGAAAGATAAAAAGAGGTCGACTAACACGTAAAGAGAGCTGGCACCTTAGGTTTTTAAGAACAAAAAGCTTGAAACATTGTGATCCGAGATAATTTAAAAATTTCGATTTTTTTTTCTCCAACACAAGCAGTCTAAAATTACGTCGAGACTCGTGGAGTAAAAAAAAAAAAAAGAACATTTGCACAATATCAAGGTTTCTGTTTCACTGAAAACCACAATTCCTTAGGCAAAATCTTTCAATTCTGTGATTCCTCTTGAGACGGAATTCGGGATTATTAACTTATTTGTCGATTTTTTTTCCCAATTCGCAGTGACTTCAACGACAAAAAGTGGTGCAAATTGTGAAATAGTTCCGACTGATAGCATCCGTTTTAGAGGTAGGTCAATTCTCTTTTACTCTAATGATGGCTGAATAAGCGTATTTCTCGGCGAAAATGCTCAATATGCAACTTCAAGTGTTCTCAATGTTAATTGCAAAAAACATTACATTATATTCAGAACTAAGAAGACACATGTGAGAGTGAAAATTTCACATTTATGAAGGATAACAAGAAGTCGAATGACACGTAAAGAGAGATGGCACCTTAGGATTTTTAGAACAAAAAGCTTGAAAAATTGTGAGCATCACAGAGACAATTTAAAAACTTTATTTTTTTCCCTACCCCAAGCAGTTTAAATTTACTTCGAGCCTCGTGCCGGTAAAAAAAAAAAAAAAAAAAAAAAAAAAAAACGAACATTTGCACCATATCAAGGATTCTGTTTCACCAAAACCCACATTTCATTGGGTAAAATCTCTCAATACTGTGATTCCTCTTGAGACGGAATTCTGGATTATTAACTTATGGTAGCCCATTTTTTTTCCCCTTCGCCGTGACTTCAAGGACAAGAAACAGTGCAAATTGTGAAATAGCATCCGTTGCTGATAGCATCTGTTTTCGAGGTAGGTCCATTCTGTTTTAATCTAATGATGGCTGAATAAGCGTGTTTCTCGGCGAAAACGCTGAATATGCACCTTCCTCAAGTGTTCTCAAAGATGATTGTAAAACACATTATATTATTCAAAACTAAGAAGACACTTGTGGGGGTGAAAATGTCACATTTATGAAGGATAACAAGACGTCGACTGACAGGCAAAGAAAACTTGCGCCTAATTTTTTAAAGAAAAAATACTTGAAACATTGTGAGGATCACCGAGACAATTTAAAAACTTCGATTTTTTTTTTTCGTCCAGCACAAGCTGTTTATAATTACGTTGAGCCTCGTGGCGGCAAAAAAAAAAAAAAAAAAAAAAACGAACATTTCCACAATATCAAGGTTTCTGTTTCACAAAAAATCACATTTCATTGGGTAAAACCATTCAGTACTGTGATTCCTTTGCGACAGAATTCTGGATTATTAACTTCTGATTTGTCGATTTTTTTTTTTTTAATTTGCAGTCACTTCAAGGAAAAGAAGTAGTGAAAATTGTGAAATAGTTGCGGCTGGTACCATCCGTTTTGGAGGTTGGTCCATTCTCTCTTAATCTAATGAAGTCTGAATAAGCGAATTTCTCGGCGATAATGCTGAATATGCAACTCCTTCAAGTGTTTTCAGATTTAACTATAAAACATATTATATTATATTCAGAACTAAGAAGACACCTGTGAGGGTGAAAATGTCACATTTATAAAAGATAACAAGAAGTCGACTAACACGTAAAGAGAGCTGGCACCTTAGGTTTTTAAGAACAAAAAGCTTGAAACAGTGTGATCAGAGATAATATAAAAATATCGATTTTTTTTTTCTCCAACACAAGCTGTTTAAAATTACGTCGAGAATCGTGGAGTAAAAAAAAAAATTTGCACAATGTCAAGGTTTCTGTTTCAATGAAATCCACATTTCCTTAGGTAAAATCTTTCAATTCTGTGATTCCTCTTGAGACAGAATTCTGGATTATTAACTTATTTGTCGATTTTTTTTTTCCAATTCGCAATGACTTCAACGACAAGAAGTGGTGCGAATTGTGAAAAAGTTCCGACTGATAGCACCCGTTTTAGAGGTAGGTCAATTCTCTTTTTATTCTAATGATGGCTGAATAAGCGTATTTCTCGGCGAAAACGCTGAATATGCAACTTCAAGTGTTCTCAAAGTTGATTGCAAAATACATTATATTATATTCAGAACTAAGAAGACACTTGTGAGGGTGAAAATTTCACATTTATGAAGGATAACAAGAAGTCCAATGACACGTAAAGAGAGATGGCACCTTAGGTTTTTTAGAACAAAAAGCTTGAAAAATTGTGAGCATAACAGAGACAGTTTAAAAACTTTATTTTTTTTCTCCACCTCAACCTGTTTAAAATTACTTCGAGCCTCGTGCAAGTGAGAAAAAAAAAAAACGAACATTTCCACAATATGCAGGATTCTGTTTCACCAAAACCCACATTTCATTGGCAAAAATCTTTCAATACTGTGATTCCTCTTGAGACGGAATTCTGGATTATTAACTTATGATTTGTCGAATTTTTTTTTCCCCTTAGCCGTGACTTCAAGGACAAGAAGTAGTGCAAATTGTGAAATAGTTCCGGCTGATAGCATCCGTTTTGGAGGTAGGTCCATTCTCTTTTAATCTAATGATGGCGGAATAAGCGTATATCTCGGCGAAAACCCTGAATATGCAACTTCCTCAAGTGTTCTCAAAGTTGATTGTAAAACACATTATATTATTCAGAACTAAGAAGACACTTGTGAGGGTGAAAATGTCACATTTATGAAGGATAACAAGACGTCGACTGACAGGCAAAGAAAACTTGCGCCTAATTTTTTAAAGAAAAAATACTTGAAACATTGTGAGGATCACCGAGACAATTTAAAAACTTCGATTTTTTTTTTCTCCAGCACAAGCTGTTTAAAATTACGTCGAGCCTCGTGGCGGTAAAAAAAAAAAAAAAAAAAAACGAACATTTGCACAATATCAAGGTTCCTGTTTCACCAAAAATCACATTTCATTGGGTAAAATCTTTCAATCGTGTGATTCCTCTTGCGACGGAGTTCTGGATTCTTAACTTCTGATTTGCCGACTTTTTTTTTTAAATTTGCAGTGACTTCAAGGAAAAGAAGCAGTGAAAATTGTGAAATAGTTGCGGCTGGTAGCATCCGTTTCGGAGGTAGGTCCATTCTCTCATAATCTAATGATGTCTGAATAAGCGAATTTCTCGGCGATAACGCTGAATATGCAACTTACTCAAGTGTTCTCAATGTTGACTATAAAACATATTATATTATATTCAGAACTAAGAAGACACTTGTGAGGGTGAAAATGTCACATTTATGAAGGATAACAAGAAGTCGACTAACATGTAAAGAGAGCTGGCACCTAAGGTTTTTAAGAACAAAAAGCTTGAAACATTGTGAGCCGAGATAATTTAAAAACATCGATTTTTTTTTTCTCCAACACAAGCAGTTTAAAATTACTTCGAGAATCGTGGCTGTAAAAAAAAAAAAAAAACGAATATGTGCAGAGAATCAATTTATCTGTATCCCTAAAAGCAATATTTCATTGGGTAAAATCTTTCAATACTGATTCCTCCTGAGACGGTATTCTGGATTATTACCTTCTGATTTGTAGTTTTTTTTTTTCCTCACTTAGCCCTGACTTCAAGGAAAAGAAGTAGTGCAAACTGCAAAATAGTTCCGGCTGATAGCATCCGTTTTAGAGGTAGGTCCATTCTCTTTTAATCTAATGATGGCTGAATAAGCTTATTTCTCGGCGAAAAAGCTGAATATGCAACTTCGAGTGTTCTCAAAGTTGGTTGTAAAACACATTATATTATACTGAGAACAAAGAAGACATTTGTGAGGGTGAAAATGTCACAATTATGAAGGATAACAAGAAGTCGACTGACTCGTAAAGAGAGCTGTCACCTTAGGTTTTTCAGAACAAAAAGCTTGAAACATTGTGATCCGAGATAATTTAAAAATATCGAATTTTTTGTTCTCCAACACAAGCAGTTTAAAATTACGTCGAGAATCGTGGAGTAAAAAAAAAAAAAATAAAACACGTACATTTGCACAATATCAAGGTTTCTGTTTCACTGAAAACCACAATTCCTTAGGCAAAATCTTTCAATTCTGTGATTCCTCTTGAGACGGAATTCTGCAGTAATAACTTATTTGTCGATTTTTTTTTTTTTCGCAATGACTTTAACGACAAGAAGTGGAGCAAATTGTGAATTAGTTCCGACTGATAGCATCCGTTTTAGAGGTAGGTCAATTCTCTTTTAATCTAATGATGGCTGAATAAGCGTATTTGTCGGCGAAAACACTGAATATGCAACTTCAAGTGTTCTCAAAGTTGATTGCAAAAAACATTATATTATATTCAGAAGTAAAAAGACACTTCTGAGGGTGAAAATGTCACATTTATGAAGCATAGCAGGAAGTCGACTGGCACGTAAAGAGAGGTGGCACCTTAGGTTTTTAAGAACAAAAAGCTTGTAAACATTGTGAGGATCACCTAGACAAAAAACTTCGATTTTTTTTTCTCCAGCACAAGCAGTTTAAAATTACGTCGAGCCTCGTGGCGATTAAAAAAAAAAAAAACTAACATTTGCACAATATCAAGGTTTCTGTTTCACCGAAAACCACATTTCCTTATGTAAAATCTTTCAATTCTGTGATTCCTCTTGAGACGGAATTCTGGATTATTACCTTCTGATTTGACGATTTTTTTTCCCCTTAGCCGTGACTTCAAGGAAAAGAAGTAGTGCAAATTGCGAAATAGTTCCGGCTTATAGCTTCCGATTTAGAGGTAGCTCCATTCTCTTTTAATCTAATGATGGCTGAATAAGCGTATTTCTCGGCGAAAACGCTGAATATGCAAGTTCCTTAAGTGTTCTCAAAGTTGATTGTAAAAAACATTATATTATATTCAGAACTAAGAAGACACTTATGAGGGTGGAAATTTCACATTTTAAAGGATAACAAGAAATTGAGTGACACGTAAAGAGACCGGGCACCTTAGGTTTTTAAGAACAAAGAGCTAGAAACATTGTGAGGGAAAACGAGAAAATTTAAAAACTTCGATTTTTTCCCCCCTCCAGCACAAGCATTTTAAAATTACGTCGAGCCGCGTGGCGGTAAAAAAAAAAAAAAACGAATACTTGCATAATGTCAAGGTTTCTGTATAACGAAAAACAACTTTTCCTTGGGTAAAATTTTTCAATAGTGTGATTCCTCTTGAGACGGTATACTGGATTATTACCTGATTTGTAGTTCCCCCCCCTTAGCTTTGACTTCAAGGAATAGAAGTAGTGCAAATTGTAAAATAGTTCCGTCTGATAGCATCCGTTTCAGAAGTAGGTCCATTCTCTTTTAATCTAATGATGGCTGAATAAGCGTATTTCTCGGCGAAAACACTGAATATGCAACTTAGTCAAGTGTTCTCAAAGTTTATTGTAAAACACATTATATTATATTCAGAACTAAGAAGACACTTGTGAGTATGAAAGTATCACATTTATGAAGAAGAGTTTTGGTCAAAGGTGGAAGCCTCCTTGGAAAAGTTTGAAAGGAATGAGAGAGTGTTTCTGATTAGAGATATGAATGGAAAAGTAGGGAATGAGAAGGTGGATGGAGTGGTTGGTGAGTGGGGTGTGCCTGCAGAGATGGATGAGAATGGCAGTGCTTTAGTGGACATTTGTGCTGGGAGGGGGTTGGTGGTAGTTAATACCCTCTTCAGGCACAAAATGATCCATAGGTATACATGGCATTTGGTGAGAAGAGAGGACCGGGGAATGAATGAACGGAAGGCAATGATTGACTATGTGTGTGTGGATGAAAGGATGAGAAGATGTATAATGGATGCAAGAGTATATAGAGGTTGGGGGAGTGGACTTTCTGACCACCACTTGGTGGTGGCCAGAATCAGA
>JAGKTI010008049.1:11289-34812 GCA_018397915.1 Birgus latro | reverse complement strand
TTTGATAACCACCGGCCTCATAGCAGCCATTTGATAACCACCGGCCTAATGGGTAAGGCGCAGACGTAAATTCCAAGACTGACACATTCTAGTTTGTGCTCGCTCGCTTCGGGTACTAGAAAATATTATGTCAAGGTGGCTTAAGATAACGATATGTTCAGTTTAGCTTTGCAATTTTTATGGGCAATATTCATATATCATGAAAAAACAAAAATCTAGTGGTAAGTTTAAGAGTTATTACACGAGCGTCTTTCAGGCTCACCCACAGACAGGAAGTGCAAAAAGCGTCACACACACACAAAACACACACACACACACACACATAGCGAGTGAGAACGAATAAGGTAGACACGAGTTCGCATGCCTGACACTTGGCCTGAAATTGCCCTAGACACACATGCCGAGAAAAATACTAATTTGAAGTCTCCTACCATCGGGCCGCCTTTTGCAAAAGACCCAGGTCAACCTACGGTAATTGCAGCAGAGATGCCTCGAATAAGTGGAATCTTGCTCGAGACACCACTAATTTGTTTGCATTTTCAGCTGTGGAAGATCTATTTACGTAAACTAAGGTGAATTATATTAAGTTTTGCATAATAGTCTGGAAATAACAATGTATCATTGATAACAGCAAGACACACGGGATGAATTGTATTACGATCGCCACGGGTTCATACCCATTCCTTGTCGCCTCCCTCTCCCTCTCAAGTTTCGTTGACTGACTCCACTTCCCACTTCGCTCGTGCTAGAACGTTGCGCCACCTATTGGCAGCCTGTAGAAACATATGCCTGACAGGGACTGTCGACGAACTTTTGATTGTGGGTGTACCTCTTCATAACAAGTTTATTATTATCTGACAGAACTGGACCAATCCCATGAAACACAGTGAAAAGACAGGAATGAGTCTCCTTGGTTACTAGTTCAGCTGACCCTCCAGTCTGGCTCCACTTTGTCAGAGGAAAATAGAAGCATTATGGCCATTCAAACCACCAAGGAAGTTATACTAGACCTTTCATTTGACCACTGCCCCAAATGTATTAAAAAGTGACCTACATTCAAATAAAAACATGCAACCATTTGTGTTTTATTTTTCCTATTTTTTCCCCTTTTTTTCTGTTAATTTATCCTGTACATAGTCACTACCTAACCACTACAGCCATTCAAAAACTTCAACACTACCCATACCCAGCACTACACTTCTCTCTTCTTCCTCTACCTAACATAACACCTTACACAATATTTTCCCCTACCCAAACAACTAACATTCTATGGGGACTGTTGTGAAAAGCATATTATCTTTTTCATAGTGTTGAGTAGCTAAAACAAGTATCTGTGCATACTACATAAGTTTTTTTTTTTTTTTAAATGCAAAGAAGAATGAACAGAAGCCTGCATGATTGTTCCCTCCAAGAAAAAAAGAAAAAAACAGAGCCAAACTCAACATCCGTTCATTTTGAGATGCCTGGACACTCTGCCTTAAAACTGAAGATTTAGGGTGATAACTTCTGGGGCAGGCATCAAGCTTGTAATACTGTAAACAGCTTTATGATATTATTCACACTAATACATTTTATGATGCAATAATCTTGTAAAAGCCTAACCTTTCATTTTTGTAGTGGCATATATCTTCCAGTAAATGGTAAGCACTCCTTCTAAACAGTAAATAATTTATCTTTGTATTGATAAGTATCTGATTGGCATCCTAAAAAAGTGTTAATACTGTGAAATGTGATACTGCCACAAGCTGGCCCTGGCAGAGATCCAGCAGTGAGATGTTTTGTGAATCAGGTTCCTGAATAACAAACTTGACCTTATGATTCAATTATTATGTGGCATTCAGTGTCAAGGCAATCTGTCTGGACTAACTCCACGGCTATATAAATCCATTCGGTCACTTTTTATTCTTCTTCTTTCCTTTTCAGGTGGCTTTACATTCAGTGACAAGCCTAATGGTTTCTTGAAAGCCAGAAGCCATTTACAATGCTGGGTGGTAACCATATAACCAACCATATGTGTTTCCTGCATGTGAACAAGTTCTTGGAGGGGGGTTAGTGCCCCTTCCCGTAAAATAACCAACTCAAAAACAAATGACCACCCCTTATGGGATCATGGTGTCTGGCTATAGACAGATGGACTATATAAGCCAAATAATAGCTGTGGTAAGAACTGTCTCCCTATACTGAGAGACAATTATCAAATGTAATACTGTTCTTGTACAGCAACACTAAAGAGAGGTGGGTGAAATCATGTATATCAACCCTCCTGAGATATCACTCTTTACATTTTGACTTTTGGCAACACTGATCCCCTCCTGCACAGATACTTGTTTTAGCTACTGCGTATAGTCACTACCCAGCACCTACAGTGACACTCATTCAACACCTACACTAGGGCTTCAAAAACATCTGTTCTCATCCTAAACCCAACACTCAATTGCACAAAGATATATTTGATGCATTTTTTTCTCCCCCCTAAAACGGCCTCCATTAAGTAGGAACTGTGCTGTGAAAATATATGAAATTTCACAGGACAGGTCATCAGCTCTGATGAACTGCACTATTCGCAGTCCGCTAATGGCTGTGGCCGTCAACCTTCTCCCCCCCCCTTAACAGTACTGTACTTTATTATTTCAGACTGTACATAGCTACTACCTATACACACAAGGCCACTACAGCCATCCAAAAACCTCCAAACAAACACAAACCTTCAAAAATCATCACCAGACACTCACCCTACAGAAACAACCCTACCCAGAGAAACATGAATATGCCTATTCTCCCTCTCCCTCTCTTTACTCTAACTTACTCTAAAAATGCCTTGTGCTCTCTCATGGATGCTGCATTGTAAGAATACAGTAAATAAGCAATAAAATGTGATGCTGGTTATGAAGACATGCTATGGAAAGCATGTATTCAAAACTTACAGTACACAGAGTGCTTCAAAAACATCTGTTCTCATCCTATAGCCAACACTAAATTTCACAAAGATACATTTTTTTTCCTACCCCCTTAAAACGGTCCCCATGCCAATGGAATTGTGCTGTAAAAAGCATATGGAATTTCACAGTATAGGTCACCAGTTCCAACCATCTGCAATACTGGTAGCCTAATTGCAGTCCGCCAGTGGCTGTGGCCGTCAACCACTTTATTTATTTATTTATTTTTTAATAACTATATTTCTACTATTTCAGATGGTACACAGCTACTACCTAGATATGCATGGCCACTACAGCCGCACAACAGAAGCCTTCAAAAACCATCACGAGACACTCACCCTTCAGACACAACCATACCCAGAGAAACACAATAACACCTACACTCTCTCTCTACCCTAACTTGGTTTAAAAATGGCTTATGCTCTCTCATGAATGATGAGTTGTTAGAATACAGTAAACGAGCATTAAAATATGATGCCTGTCACGAAAAGCTATGGCAAGAATGTAGGTCTGTATTACTTTGTTTCTGCCAGTGAGAAATGTTTTAAAAAAAGCTACAAAAACATGAAAATTTGTGCCAAGTTAGAGTGAAATGAGTATGACCAGACCAACGCAATCATCTTTCTCTACTTCAGTGCCAACACAATATACAACTCACAGACAATACATTATACCTACAATGTAATGCCTCCTCCCACACCACAACACACTCACCACACACACTACTACAAAACATGCACCCCATGTACCACAGTGTAAAGCCTACTCCCACACCACAACACACCACACTACCACAACAGACAATCCTTCAATATATATCTTTGGGACTGCCAGGATTTCTGTGGTCAGTCAAGTGGGATTACAAGCCAAGATTTACTAATATGTAGCAAATATTCTTCAAAACTGCATAAGCTTTACTTAATAGCTTCATCATGCATTGGCAAAGGAATTAATTTTTATGCCATGTGAAGGTGAGAGAAACACTTTCAGTACAGGTGATGGGAGGGTCAGAAGCCTGTAATGATTTTTGGCACTAGGGCAAGGTTTCTCTCCCAATTTCTCTTTCTCTCTCACTTTCAATTTTATTTCCAGTGAACATGGAACAAAGAATGAACAAGCTTTAAAGTGGGAGAACTATCAGTACCATGGCTAGTGAAGTGGACTAATCATCATCATCATAACCATTTTTTTTTTCAATTGCAAGCAGTCATCTCCTATTCATTTTTTTTTTTTTTTTTTTTTACATATGGATGAAATGTATAGGGTCCATAAAGCAAAGAGGAAATCCAATAGAGAGAAAAACTGGCCAACTGGCTCATACACTCACCATTCAAATTCCAAATCTTCAACACACACACAAACCATGGGGACATCACACATCCTTGCTCGCTCCAACACTGATACTAAACCACTGTCATACTTCACTCTCTCACTCTCTCTCCAGAATCATAAACCACCACAACCTAATCCAAGACACCAATACCATCACAAACACCCAACCAATACACAGACAAAGAAAACGCAATGAGCCAGAAGAAATATCAACAGCATAGCCTTAGAATACGCATAATGATCGTTCTAAAATGTATAAACAATTGGCTGTGATGTTGGAGACCTTACAACTTTATACAACATAGTCTGCTTAATTTAATATTGCATACTGCACAAAATAATCTGCTCATCACATTATATTTCTAACTTCTGAGATGCCACGGGTTAACTGACGATAGGGACCTGACAGGCAAAGTAGATCTAGCACATGCTTAGGAAAATATGGCAAATGACTGTGTGATATGAAATTTTAAACTCCCGAAGATGACATTACAAGAATAGAAATATAAAGATAACATATTACAATTCAACACAAACGTAACTATAGTCAATTTATTTCCACCTGACAAAACAAGGCAACTTTTATAACCTCAGTACTTAATCATCGGTGTATAAAATTCAACAGGCCTTAGTGATGAGGAAGGGATGATTCTCCTTGGTTACTATTCAAATTAACTCTCAAGTCTGACTACACTTGGCCATAATCCAAGCTAAGAGGTTATGAATCTCTGTGGCTACATAAAATTTGATAAGCCTTGGTGATGAGGCAGGGATGAGTCTCCTTGGTTACTACTCAAATTAACTCTCCAGTCTGACTACACTTGGCCATAATCCAACCTAGAGGTTATAAATCTCTGTCAGGCAAAATCAAACTAACTACAGAATAAATAAACAGATATAAACATGCACCAAAATCAGTACATAAACATACAGTCAGCCACAAGGAAAAAAATAAAAAATAAATAAATAAATAAAAACATAAACCATATTCACACAAATGTTTGTATAAAGTATATGCAGGGAAAAATCTTAACTCATTAATCTCAGACCTAATGAAAGGAATCAACTGGGGATGTTTAATGACGGGAATCAGCTCAGTATGATTGTTATTCTTGGATATAAATGACAGGACATAACTCAAGATGCTAATTAGTCTTTGACATAAATGAATATTAACTAAGGATGCTTGTTAGTTTTAAATTCTCAGTGCTCTTTAGGGCATTACATTTTTCATTTTAATGCAGAGATGGAGAAACTGAAGGCTGCAAGAAATAACACACATAAGAGAGCCAAATTCAAGATCTCTTACATCTTAAATTCCTGCACACATTGCATTTAAAAGACTGGAGGTCATAGGCAGGGGGAAATACAGACTGAGGAAGACACTTTTCTAGTTGACCTGTTGCTAATTAAAATCTTCCAAACAAGGATCATAGGTGCATATTTTTTCAGCATATTTTTTTCCTGTGGCAGACTGTGTCATAAATCACTATGATATGGCAATAACAATAATAATGCAAAAATAACACATCATTACAACACAATAGGCATAAAAATACGCATACAAATACTGTATAATAACAAACATCAATACTTCAGGAAGGATAATATATGCATAACACCCATTTTTATTGTTGGGTATAAAATCACTACGGCTTTTGCCTTTTATATGCCACATTTATTTACAATCTTTTGGGCTGATAATACCTGCTGTTGTGGTGGTCCCAGGATCATTTTAACTGGTAAGAATCAAAGTCAATGCTTGAGAAACTAAATATTGGAATTTAATCAAAGAAAAGAGGCAATATGAACTCCAAAATTATCCTTACAAAACAGATTATCCTCTAATACTGTACTCTTTTTCAGACGCGTGTGTGCACTTTTCAGCAGTCTACTTTGGAAAATGACATGCAAATGTCCTTAGCAAAATTTCATAGCTCATTTAGCAACATCTCTTTCAAGAAGCTAGATGATTAGCACACACAGATAAGCTACAAACAACTGACACGGTTTTACTTATTTAGGGAGCAAATACTGTATGGGCAAAAATGCTGAACTGAAGCTATATTGGTTCAGAGAAGAGGTTTGGTTACAGCACTACTACAGATGAATACAGGACCACAGCAACAGAAGCCCACAATTTACAAAACCATAATACAGGGCTGCTCATTTATATGGTGATCGGCTCAGTCTGCGGGTGTGGGGTATGCATGTATTTTGATGACTTTATTTAATTATGCTCTGTGTAACTGGGGATTAAATTACTGTCTTTCCTTTTGTAAATGCTAGCTGAAACAAGACTAATATGGTGCTAGTCATGAAGAAGTGCTATGGAAAGGATGTTGGGCCACAGTGCTATCTTATTCTGCCAGTGAGGTAAGGGAAATGAATCTGCATAAGGACAAAAATCTCATGTCTCCTTGTGTTATGCCTGTGTCATATATTGTGTCATGCTTTCGTGTGTGTCTGTCTGTCTCATCTGTGTCTGTCATGTCTCCTTGTGTCATGATTCTCTGTGTCATGTCTATGTGGTATTTCAATTTGTACATGGATGGAGCTATACGAGAGATAATAGGCAGGGCCGTGAATATACTGGAGTGTCTAATGAGAGAAGGTAAGGTGCGGAAACTTCCTGAACTGTTGCTTGCTGATGATACTGTATTGTGAGGAATGTGAACTGCAAGGCTTGGTGAATGAGTTTGGGGATGTACACAGGAAACAGAATCTAATAGAGAATGTATATATGAGTAAAGTTATGATCTTTGATGGAAATGAAGTTACAGCATATGCAATGAGACTGGATGGTGAGGAAATACATAATGAGACTGCATCTAAGTACTTAAGTAGTGTGTTAAGTAAAGATGGAAAGAAGTGTTTGAGTGGGTACAGTAGGGTAGAAAGGTTGCTGGATCACTGAAAGCTGTGATAAGGAATTGGAAAGAGTGCATGGAAGTGAAGCTTGAATCCTGTTGGAAGGACACAAGTTGTGAGAGCAGTGGAAATGAAGTGAGGAGTGTGTGGAGATTTATGGACAGACAGATATACAAATGAGCAAGTAAAGATACATTGTGGTGCTTTATGAGAAATACTTTGAGATAGTTTGGCCATGTAGAGGATGAAGAATGAGAAACTGACTAGAAGGTATGTGTATGATGTGGAGGGGGAGGGGAGGAGGGGAGACCATGGCTGAGATGGAAGAATAGAGTGGAGAGATACGAGGAAGGGGGGGTATGAGCTGGAGAGAGGGCAGTCAAATGGCAGATGACAGTGCAACATGGAGTTAATTTGCTTGTGGTCCCCCTTCTGAGACTGAGATGTCTGGCAGTAGAGAGAGAGAAAAGTCAGAGGGTAAAAATTTCTGCATACTAAAATGAGTGAACTTTAAGCAATTACTGAGGCAAATGCAAGAGGAGGTATTTAATTATTTCATTAAAAAATGCAAACAATGGATGCAAACAAGCAATCACTATAAAGTAAGAAAGGGTTATGGGAAACAAAAAATGATGCAGGGAAGAGATGGTAATGCTGAGCTGACTTAGCCTTCACCATATCAATCATCATATTAAATCATCAAAATCAATATAATAATCATCATTCATTATAATTAAAATCATCATTGCCATCATTATCATCCTAACCTCTTCTTCCCAACTAAGGATGGGGTAAGGTATGGTTCAAAGGAGGACAAAACACATGGGATCAGACATGTTATATATGAACCACCCTGTATTTTTTTTGCATCTGTGGCATATAAACAGGACTTACTGTATCTGTTTCTATGGGCATGTGCAAAAGTATGCCAACAATACTCTGCCAGCACTAACTTGTATGTCATACTTATCACTTCCCCAAATGACTAGAGAGTAACATTCTTTCTCTTGCTTGTTTAACTAATGCTTGGGACGGACACCTTCATATGGCAATGATCAGATATTGGTTCCTTTACAATGCCCCTAAAGGAGAATGGTGGACTATGAAAGAATGTAGTCCTTACCACATAAAATATTTCAAACACCTTCCATTCCTACAGCCGGCAGAGAAGTGCCAACATACTTTTGCTCATGCTCAGGACAGGAGTCTTGCTAAACATTTCATAGCCTATGGCTGCGTACGGCTGGCCAGTTGTCTATAACCTTAGTCGCTTTACTGGAATCTGGCGAATGACTATGATGAGTGACAAGCCAAGTGGCTTCTTGCTACCCAGGATATAAGTTACTACACTTGGTGGTAACATACAACTAGATGGTCACATGGTGGTGTAAGGAGTTACGGCACTCTCAGAAGGTATGACATCAGTCAGTAGCTAGTCCCAGGTCTCTTGCAAAAAGGGGGAAACAAAAAATTGGTGAATGAATGGATGGCTGTGAATATGTGGTCCAGCATCTCATAGATGTGAACAAAGTGTGCAACGTCTGGCTTGCAATATCCACTTAAGAGCGTATGCCCAATCCTTGAAGCATTGCCTAGGCCGTAAAAAATAAAAAACAAAACAACCATCCACACAACCCCCTCAAAGAGCATTCCGCCCCCTTACTGTACGGCCACAACGTGGTTATTGCAAACAAGGGCTGCGTGCATGTTTACTTTTAATCATCCGCCTGTGTGCCACTTATCCTTCCGGCAAGGACAATAAGGACTCCTTCTCTTTTAACTTCGGAAGCCCCCACTACCCACGTTGGAACCGATATATATCATCGCACACAATGGTGGGTTGTGTGTGTTGTAAAAGTGACTTACCCAACCACCCACTCATCACAATTCCCCAAACCCCACTAGTAGCAAAGGGACTTGGGGCCACGGTACACAATGTATTGGAAGGGCAAGGCAAATTGTACACTAGTAAACATTTCAACAAGAAATTAGTTAATTTTTAAGAAGTGGATTTTTTGTTCATCTACTGCCAGCATAAAACTTTAATCTCCTCAGTGTGATTTGGTGCTTTTTATTTTTTCATGCGTACTGGTACTTAGCATTCCAACTTCCACGCGGAGGAATCGATAGGGCCGAGGTTTGTAAAAAATGAGTTACACCGACACTGCAGGGTCGATTGGTGTGGGTGATTGAAACAGAAATCATAGCAACAATATACACATGTACCTGAAACAACTGGCCAAGCCATTGACTATAAAATCCTGTCCATTGCGCATCAATTACAATTCAAACATCATAATAATAATCAGCCAAAAATCATATGTATAATTCACTTGGATGTCTTTTAGGTGACTTAGGAAGCTTGCTAAAAAATCACATTAGAAAATCACCACAGTCACAAAGAAGACAAGCCACTTTGACTGAACTAACACCAGACATTGTTCAACTGAGAGAAACACTGAACTAGCAGTCAAAGGCATAAAAAAAAACATGGGGAATATTTCTATCACAAAATTCTTGCAGTATATCTATCTAGCTAACACTTATTGCAATCTGTCTACTATGTATGGGTATCTGTGTAATGTTTATCTATCTGTGTACTTGTCTACTATCTATCAACCTGAAATAATGCTGAGGCAATAGCTTAGCAAGGAGACATGCTAATCATGAACAAGTGCAATGGAAAGGTTTCAAAACTACAGTATCTGCTAATGGTATACCAGGGGAATTTACTTACTGTACTTGTTACTCTAACCTGGCATAAAATAAGCATCTTGGCAACAGTTTATCAAACAGAATGTTACTCATGAAAAAGTGCAATGGGATGAATGCAGACCTGTAGTATTGTGTTATTCTACCACCGAGATATATGAAAAAAGCTGATGAATAGACAAATCCTGGGCCAAGTTAAGGTGCATGAACTATGATAACCGAGCACAGACTAATATAAATAAATAGATAAGTTAAAAATAAAGTTCATTATCATCCTTAGACCCCAACACATCCCTCTCAGTTGAATCAAACCATCTGGTGTTAGTTGGTATAAAAGCAGTTGCTCTCCCACTTACAAACATCTGAGCTATGAACTACTGTTGTTGAGATTAAAGACTTACCAGCTTGAGATCTCATTAGGTTTGTGGCTGCCAGCCTGATAGTGCCAGGGATAGAATCCTGGCACTGCATCATCCTATCCTATCATCATCATCGTCATTGATTGGCAAGTAAAATCAGTATCCTGATTAAGTTAACTGGCCTTGTATACCCCAGTGGTGGAATGATCTAGTTATGAAGCCTAGAACTGCCACTGAGCATAATTATCATCATTAGGCATTATTACCATCAGCCCTACCTCCTTTTCCCACCCAAGGATGGGGTGAGGTACTCTCAATAAAAATTTTGTAAGTAGGGGAGCAACTGTGGACATACTCTGTCCATCTCAACTTGGCTTAAAAGTGGTTTGGAAAGGCTGCAGAGCCACAGCAGTGCTATCCTTGTTTTACTCTGCTTCTGAGTTATGACATTAGGTTGCCAAAGGACAAAACTCTCCGCCAAGTCAAGATGGGCAAACCAAACAATTTCCAACTCACATTTCAGAAGGGTGGCACTAGCTGTGGCTGTAGCAGCAGTACTTGAGGTGTGGATGGGATTTGAAGATTGATGGCCTAGGGGAAGCTGTTCAGAACTTCCCCAGACGTTAGAGGCCACTGTGCAATAAGCAAAAACAATGAGCCAACACAACCAACCCCACAGGCAGTGGCAGCACCAACACAGCAGTAGCAGGAACAGGAACACCAGCAGGAGCAGGAACATCAGCAGGAGCAGGAACACCAGCAGCAGAACACCGCTCGCTGGCGCAGTGGTAGCGTTCTCGCCTGCCATCTGGTAGACGGGAGTTCGCGCCTCGCTCAGGTTGCGAAAAGTTTCACTGACGAAGTGGGTGGTTACTCTCCCCCTTGAGCAAGGGGAAGGGTGTGTGCATGTATGAAGGTCACAGCCTTGCCCATAGATCGGACTATATGAGCTCTCAGCTCCCTTCTGGGAGGGTAAACGCTGACAATCACTACCATCAAGTGATCCTGACTGATCCGGTGAGTTACCAGCAGGAGCAGGAACACCAGCAGCAGAATGCCAGCTAGAGCAGGAACACCAACAGAAGCAGGAACATCAGCAGGAGCAGGAACCGCATCAACCACAGCTGTACAAATGGAACTGACAGCCCCTGAAAATATGGCAAGTTTTTAGGAGATAATTCTGCGTATTACATTACAGTGTTCTCTATTTGTATCATTTTTGAGGTACAAGATAGGTGAAGCCTTTATAAACTATATGAAAGAACAATATGAATGAGGAGAGGATGCTTAATAAAATATAAATTTAAAAAGATAAACTCCAACGACCCCTCAAAAGCAGACCATTACTTACCAGAGAGTAGAGGCAGATGGTAGGGCGAACGTTACCTTGAATATGGTATTATTTTGGCCTTCTTCTTCCCCCTTCCCCCTCTGAAGGCAGTTTCCATGGCTGACTCAATTCACATACCTGAAAAATATATTACACATCAGTCCTTTCATACTGAACTATAAGTTACCTGGCAATAAAGTATCTGGTGACAGCAAGAACAATATCATCCAGGGACAACATGAGTTAAATTACATGGTAGTACCAAATGTGAAATAAGGCTTAAAAAAAGCTCTCTCTATCTAACTACAGTATATAGCCACATACCTCAATCCCATACAGGGTGGCCACAAACATCACCTCCATGTTGCCCTGTCCCCTGACATTTTGCTGACACCATTCCAATCTGAATCTCCCTCTATCATATTAAACAGATAAATTAAAATGCCTAAGCTGAACAAACTGCCTCTCCATATAAAGAATGAAGCTGGAGAGGGGTGACTTCATGTGGTGGCACAGATATACCTGGACAGCTCCCCCTCCTGGGTCAACAAACATTCCCCAAAACAATGATGGTGGAAGGCACACCTTCCACATCCATTCTATTACTATCCGTCCCCCGTGCTTCAGCATTTCACCACACACTCCATCAATTCCTGGGGCTTTCCGCATTTTAACTTTCTTCATTGCTTCCACCACTTCCATCCTACTAATTTCTTCCTCTCTTCTCACAACCCTCCTCCCCACCATTCCCCAGCCACTTATACTTGCATTACTTTCATTCTCTATGTTCAACAGTTCATTAAAGTGTTCTCCCCATCTGTTTACTTTTTCTCCCTTCTCCACTAGTAATCTACCATTTTTATCTTTCACACCCCCACTGACTTCGTTGGCACCCTGTCTAGCTCTCTTTACCTCCTTCCAGAACATTTGCTTACATTCCCTCCACTTTGCACTCAAATTCCTTCCAAATTCCTCATTCACTCTCTTCTTACTAATCTTTTCACCTCTCTCCTCCTCTCTACATATAACTCTCTCATCCGTCTCTCAGCTTCTTCGACGCCCCTGTTCCTCATCCACTCATTATTTGCTTTCTTCTTTTGTGCCACAGCCTTTCTCACCCCTTCAGTCCAACATGCTGTTCCTTGAACCCCCTTTCATCTTCTCTTCACCCCTCACACCAAATCACATGCTGCACAGATTTCTTCTGTGAATATCTTGCACACACCTTCCACGTCCCCCATCTGCTCCAGTCTATATTTACCCAATCGCTCCTCCACTTCCCTTTTATATTCAGCCTTTATTCCGCCTGTACTATAATAAAATGTCATTTACTATGCTTTTTATTTTTGCACACTACACCTGAACTTTCTTTCACGCTTCATACCTTGCTTTAGTACCGACACGGTTTGCATTAGTGACATAAAAGACTGCAGAAGTACATCCATCCATCTATCCAATCCTACGTTGCCCCACGAGGAGCGTAGGAGCCCAGGGCTAGGTAAGTTGGTCCTGACATTTAAGATGACAGTGATGCAGAGGTACAACATGCAGAATACCTCACTACAAAAAGGGTGCTATGGAATCTCAAAATGCACACAAAATACAAACTGCAGTGTCATGGCACGTGGTTGCAAATATAGTTTACCTCCCGAAAAACTGACAATGATGTGATACTAATATACAGTATAAAAATGGTGCTATGCTAGAAAATGTAGGAAAGACACACACACACACACAAAAAGGCATTATACTTGATAATGCTGCTATACCAATCAATGCACAGCAATTGCCAGCAGAAAATGCTACTACACTAATCTATCTATCTATAGCCCGATGCCCTAATCCCCTAAAGGGTGGGCGCAGACAAAATGCCTCCATGTCACTATGTCACCCATCATTTGACTGCCATCCCCCCAACTCACTCCCCCCTCCCTCATATACCTCTCAACTCCATCCCTCCCCCTCCCCCCCTTCACTTCACCCACATACACCCTCTTAGTCAGTCTTTCATTCTCCATTCTCTCCACATGTCCAACCTAATCAATCAAGACAAAGCCGCTATACTAAATATTAAAAATGCCATCAAAAAGCATCTCTGGTATAGAAAATGCAGTTATACCGAGAAAATGCCAATTTACTAAATTTTATATTCCCCCATTACTTGCAGAAAATGCTGCTATAATCACTGCCACTATACTACGCACCTCTTCATTCCACCATGCTGTTCCCTGCACCCCTTTTCATCTTCTCTTCACCCCACACACCACCTCACATGCTACACAGATTTCTTCTGTGAATATCCTGACACACCTTCCACACCCCCTATCCACTCCAATACATATTGCAATACAGAAAATGCTGTTATACAGGTGGGTCCCGTCATATGACCACTCACTATACAAGGAACCAATATTGCAAAAATGGCCAATTCAAACCCAAATCTGATGAAGCAAGCAGGGTCAGTTAAACTAACTTTTTTTCCCCCATACATTAGGTACTCCATTCTACAAGCTTAGTAATCATTTTTTTTTCTTTTTTTCCAATCCATTAAATGAGTTTCCACAAGCAAAGCATTCCTCCAGTGACATGTCCTACTCGTACAATGGGGCCTGCCTGTACTTTTAGAAATGCAGCTAATAAAATTTTAAAGGGACACACTACAGAAAATGGATATACTCAGAGAAAATGCCACTAAACAAATACAAGCTGCTTTACTATAGTAGAATATGCCACTAATCAGTATATTAAAAATGCCACTAATAACCTGCCACATTAATAATGCTGTTATTATACAGAAAATGCCACTATAAATACAGAAAACAGAGCTAAATTAAAAGAACACAAGGCCACTATACTTATATAAAAATTGCTGCTACTTTTACAGTATATAAAAGTTGCCGCTATACTTCTATATAAAAAATTATATAAACTGTCGCAATACTGTTATTATCCTGTTGACTAATTGCTGGCCATCCACCAATGAACAAACCTATTACCACCATGGTGGTGGTGTTACCTTGGGGTATGGCTGTTACAGAAAACATTCAAAGATTTCAACACGTATTGCTGCAGATACATTAACCACTCGACAAAAATTATCAATTATATCTGCAAAAACACAGTGGATGATGAGGAGGTCCATTCCATGCATCGGGAGCTGGTCAGGGAAGGAGTCTGCTGCAACTCTTGGCAAATCATGCCATTGTTGAACTGAGGAAATTTTAACAACTTTCTGCTCTAAAACAAAGCAATGAAACTGCAGAATCCACCTGTGCATCTAGTCCTTCCTGTAAAAATAAATCAAAGTTGGCAAAAAATGACAGAGCAATAAAAATACCTGAAAATCTTACCGGGATAGCTGCAAAACAACCCGAGACGCCATTTTCGGTTTGGCTGTCGTACCTTGGCCCCACCGCCTGCGGTATCTCACTTCAAAAATCTATGAATAAGTAAATATGGGCAGTCTCGGCACATCACACAAACTCTTCGCAACTCCAAGCAATAGTGTAAATTAATATGAAAAGGAAAGATATGCACAGTAGCGGAAAAAAATATAAAAAAAAATAAAAATAAAAACGCGAGAGGCACCTGCCCTACCTGTCCTGACACTAAGCGTCCGAGCCTAAAAGAACATGGCTGGAAATATTTATTATATTTTACGTACCTTTAGTGTCATAAACGTATTTTTATTTCATTTTCGCTATGCCCAGATGATTTTATGCATCTTAGGATAGATTTTTTTTTTTTTACAGGAGTTACGTACGGTATTCAGTGGTCTGTTAAAATGGATAGTACTTTATGATTTTGCTTTTATTAAAACCTTTTGACCGACTGGCGCATTTTGTAATTTATTTTTTCCATGTCTAGGTTAATTTAGTTCATTTAGTAGATTTCTTGAAATCTAGGGGCGATAGAGCTTTCTTTTATCCTCTCCAATACTAGGGCACTCCTATTTAACTGCCCATCTATCTGTCTGCCTATAGTCAGACGCCTTAATCCCGACAGCTGTGGCCACCAGCGAATCGCCTCCATGTTACCCTGTCCTCCCCTATCAGGCTGGCCTTTCTCCAACTCACTCCCCTCTCCCATATACCTCCCCACCCCATCCCTGCATCTCATCCCCCACCTTCCTCTCCATTTCACTCACATACACTCTTCTAGTGTGAGCTAAATATATTAGCAATGAAACATAAAATGCCTTTTTAATTTATCATTTGAGAGTGAGTATAGGTGTCTGAGAGTACTAATACTATCACTTTTAACCCTCTCATGGTCTGAACAACAATAGTAATCTACTTAGGTTACGCCAGACGATTTCATCCAGCTGAAACTGAGTCATAGGTCACCGTTAACCCTCTCACGGGGTAACTCCAAACGGTTTTATTTAGCTGAAAGTGAGTCACAGGAGCCTGAGTATTAACCTCTTGCATCCGGTGGCATATCGTTGCTCCCTCTAGATGATGTTAGTAACTTGGCAGAAATCCATAGTTCTAGTAGTATTGTGGTGGCCGTGGCTGAACCCCAGGCTCAACAGGACGTAAACCTGGTGCAGAGGACAGGAGAGGAGCCGAGGCACACTTGTATACTCAGGCAGTAGAACTAGCCAGCCATATTAATGCCATCGAGCCTGTGACATAGCCAGGCCTCTACAAACTGGGAGAAGGAAGGGCAAGGCAGAGTCTAGCCTTATTCAAGAGGTGGGGGAGGATGGCACTGCTATGCCGTGTGCAAGCATTAAATAGTTATACATTTCAAAAGAGAACCAATGGGTGGCAAAAGGTGTAACAAGGGGGCCCAGACCCCCTGTACCAATACCACTGGTGTGCTGCACAATGTGGTGTCCCTCTCCACCACCATCCATGGCCATTAAGGGCATACATAGGCCTTAGCTGACCCCATACAGTTTCATTTCTAAACCACAACTGTATAAAAATACTAATTTGTTATACTGTACTGTAGTACAGTCACTGAACTAGCCTTCATCATTACCATTAGAGAGATGCCTTCATACTGTGGCACCAATACAACTAAATAGCTCCATTGCCTGGATATAAGAATGTCCCTCAGCTACCTCCCTAACTCAGAAAGGATGATTGTGAACTGCAGCAGGAGGACAAATTCAGTCTGCAGTCCATCGGGTTCAATTGAGCCTGGGGCCAGAATAATAATGAGTTAAATGTAGTACAGGTAGTTATAATCCCAGGCTTATCTGAACGTGAACCCTGTGGACTGCAGGCCAAAGCTGTTTTTCTTCCACAATCCACCATCCTCCTTTTGAGGGGATAGGGAAGGAAAGTGAAGGATGTTTGTATAACCAGGCAGCTTCTCTGCCTGGTTATTTCAGTGCCACTACATGAAGGCATTCTTCTACACCAACAGAGTCAGGAAAGAACATGAAAAGACCGGCATCTAAATAAAACACTTTATTATTCCCATCATTAATAGCATTAATATAGAATCTAATAAGAGAACCTACGATCCCATGGCTAACTCGGTGCTTGGGGCTTCTCGATATAAAACTTAGACCATTTCCGAGCCGTGGCACTCCCAGTCTTAAACGCTAAAAGAATATAAGGGAAATAAATGTGATCAACAGGCACTAATGTGGAAAATGATGATGCGAATGTTAGAGCTTTAAGTGTGTATGGGTGTGTGCATGTAAGATTATGTGTGTTTGTGTGTAAGGGTTGTGTGCAGGAATGCCATGGCTCAGAACGTACACTTGGACGAGGAGATATATTTCTTAAAAGTACTTATTTTTTTTTTTACAAAGAACACTTGCTTTTTTTCTCATTTACAAAGACACAAAGGTAATATGTACAGGTTTCTTTTCATTTCGTGTTATAAACAGTCACACACGTCCAATGCCAACAGAAAGAAAAAAATGAAAACATAGAAGTACAGTGGGATTACTTATTTTCAAAACATAAACTGGCATTGAACATTTCAGCTGACTATTACAGATAACATTTACAGCCAAAGTACAAAGAAAAAAAATAAGAAAGAAAGGTATTGATTAAGTGTAGCTGCTCAGCTTTATTTATGAACATTACAAAAACTGATTCTAACAAGACCTATGTGTTGTTGTTGTTGTTGTTGTTGTGGCTACAGGCTAATTTGGGTGGGAACCCATTGGACTGCAGGCTGAAGTTACCCTCCTCCTGCAGTCCACCATCCTCCTTTTAAGGGATGGGGAGGAAGCTGAGAGACACTTACATAACCAGGTAGTGAATCCACCCAGTTACATCCATGCCACCACATGAAGACATTCCTCTACCTATGAAAGCCACATACCAGTACATTCCCCTTCCTTCCAGATCATAGTTAGGACTGAAGGATGCCAAGATCAGGACCAATCTATGTGGTTTCTAGCATTAGGTTAGATCTGGCTAGGTATGGTCTTTGTATCATCTATAACTAGGGCTGTGCAACTAAACTTAAGTCATCAAAAATTTTAAAAAATGCAAGTCGAGGAACACGGCCACTGACACTCCCTCTCGGTAAGATTAAACTTTGCTTATTCACAACACAGGCAGAGGGTCGGTGGCCATGTTGCTTGACTCAATGTGGACTTGGGAAGCAGGGAAGGAGCACAGTGTGACTTGAAGTGGCAGGGGAGGCTTCTTAGTGCCTCTTCTGCTGTGATTTATTTTGCATATTACACCTTAAAATTTTCTTGTATTTAATTTTCCGTATATGCAGAGGGACATCTTCGCATGGCTGTACTATATCTGGTCCCTCAATTCTCTCCCTATCCCCTAAATGGATGATGGTAAACTACAGAAGAAGGGTAACTTCTGCCTGCAGTCTACTGGGTTCACATTCAGATGATCCTGGGTCCACAACAACAACACTATTTAACATCAGTAACATACAAGAGGATATTGTGGTATAATATGCAAAATAAATCACTAAGGAAGAGGTGTTAAGACATCTCCAGGGCCTCTTCAAATATAATCCTTAGATACATCACCCACACCTCTCTTGTGCTTCAAAATTATGGGAATTCCAAAAATAAATCTCTCTCAGGTTTCAACAGCTGTACATCTTATGGCATATACTAAGTAGCTTGGGAAATTTCCTAACACCTCTTTGTTAGTGACTTGTTCTGCACATTACACTTCAATATCCTGTTGTGTGTTACTGATGCTATTTATGTCAATACAGTATGAAAACAACATAAATATCATAAAAAACAATGGCAAGGTGTAATATGCAAAATAAATCACTACAGAACAGTTGTTAAGCGACCTCCAAAGCCAGATAGAATACCAGCCTTAATCCCAATAGATCTAAGTCAGTCTGTGTTGGACTTTATCTAATAATTTTTTTTATACTGTATATAGACTATATAGTAAATTTAAAGGTAAAGATATCAATTGGTACAAAAATAGTTTGTTTTTTGTTAAAGGCTATTTAAATCACCATAAAATTTTTAAATGGTATAGGTTCTTGGACAAGCATGCCTTATTGGAAATTTTTAAAAACCATGACAACAATCAACTGATATAAAAACAAGAGATGTGCACAATATAAGTAGGCAAGAGACAGGAAATATACAGCACATTACAAGGGACTGAATCACACACAAATTTACCATCTATTCCCCATCATAACTCAGATCTGTTCTTGCAAGGAGGAAAAAGAACGGAGAACGCAATGTCATGTTCCCCATTCCTCGTATGAAGCGCACACGTTCGTAACGAGAATATAGTAATTGCAAGGGGAGTCTAAGGTATAATATGAAGATGAAAACCAGCACTACAAAAAACATCTCTAATTTCTGCAACATTTTAACTTCAGCATTAAGGCACACTGCTTGAGAAAGGCTTAATGCTGAAGCAGAAATTCCCAGAGTGTAAAGGGAAGTTCAAATTATCATCCATTATATCAGTATTATCCAGGAACAACAAGAGGGGACTGCATATTCTTCCTATGTATCTATAGATCGTTCATTTAAAGTTTTGTCCCTCTACAGCTTATTTCTTGGAGTTCAATGATAAAATAAGACTACTATGGCTTTACATCCTCTCCACAGCACTTCTTTGTGACTAGCACCATATTCTAGTGTTAGTCTCTTCTGGCAGTTCTGCATGTGAGGTGGAGGGATGCCATATTTACACCTAATCAAAGTAAAGAGTGTATTGGTAATTCTTCCCACAAAATTAAATCGGAGTTACGACAGAGATTCGATGCTAAGTCCGTCTGTGAAACCCCCCACAAGCCTGTTTAAGAAATGGCAGGTTATAGTAGCTGCAGCCTCTGAGTGTGACCTGTATTTCCGTAAGACTTCTGAGCACCTATTCCTAAATGTTTTATGTTGGCAGTTGCCAACCTATGTCCATATTAACCCCCTCATGGTCTGAACAACTCTAGTACTGTATTCTGTTCTAGCTGGTGCCAGATTATTCTTTTCAGCTGAGAAGAAGTCATGCAAATCTGATTGTTAAAATGACAAATATCTTACAAGAAAACAGTAACATGTAATATGCAAAATAAATCACTTGGGAAAAGGTGATCAAAAGCCTCTTGCAGAAAATACAGATCTTGTGTCCATTGTCAAAAACGTCAAGAAAAATACAGAAAATATGAGTCAGTAAAAACTAGAAAGTATAAAATATTTTCTGCAATGAGTAGCAATAGGTATAAGCTACATGAAAAAAGAAAAAAAAAAGAGAGAAGAAAGAATAAAAAAAAAAGACTTACATAACTACAACATGGAGGGTGTCTGTGTACAAGGGGAGAAATTCAAAATTAAGCCTAAGGGAAAAAAATATATATAAGACCACATAGAGGCAACAATGAGATAGGTACAGCATATTTTTTTTTTTTTTTTTTTTAGCAGCGAAGAAAATTAAACTTAGTGATGCGGAATGTGCAGCGGCAACAGGGGTGATATTAATGTGGATGATGTCAGTGATTCGGACCTTAAGACCTCCCAGGGGAGTGAGAGAAAGAGGAAAAATAGGGGGTTGAGAATGGGGGGTACATTTTTGAGGGGGTCGTGGGTCCGTAACCAAGATGAAAGAATGCCCGTGAATCCCTCAAGTTGGAATGTTCCAAATCTTAGTTAAAAAGAAAAAAAATAAAAAGAAACAATTACACACAAAACTTAAACTAGAGTAGCCTGTTTACAATCTACAGAAGAAGACAAGACAGAAGGAAAGAGCAATTGCTTCTCATTGCCGTGTATGAATGACTGCACACATAATAATCAACCACATCTTTGTTACCTAATGGAACTTCCTATCACTACTTCCTTAATGAATTTTATTGTATATTACAGCTCATTATATGGGGGTGGAGTATGTGAGTTGGAGGAAGGGCACCCATATTGCTCAAGGCGATGTGGATGAAATTTGTTTGTGGTCACCCCTAATGGGATTACGACGTATGGCAATAGACAGACTGATGATTCTTATGCATTTACAATGAATTGTTGAGAGGACGACGTATGGCAATAGACAGACTGTGATGATTTTTATGCATTTACTATGAATTGTTGAGAGGGGAGCCTGACAGCAAAAAAACAGGGTGACACTGGGGGAGGCGGTGGCTCGATCGGTAGAGAACTGGGGCCAGATACTCAAAAAACTTAGGACTGTCGTATCTCGCTATGACAGTCCTATCTTGCCCACGGTGCCCACTCCATCGATACTCAAAACATTTCAGCCGCCATCTCGTGACGTCATGTGTCGTAACTCTGGTCCTAACTTAGGACACCCCCGGAGGGTGTCGTAGGCGAACATAACCCGGAAACAGGTATGATTAACATCCAAAGCATAACCCGATTGGAAAACACATCGCTTTAGCAGTGGTCTTTCTGCGCCCTGAACATTACTTTCTGACAGAAATGAGTATCAGATTCAAATGAATCACACTATAAGACATCGAAAAGTAAGATAAAATAAGCTTCAAAGTGAGTTGGGTGTAGTTCTGGAAATGTACCAAATAGTGTAACTGCTGGATGATGATAACCATCACTTACCTGTTCCCTGTAAATGTTTCTTTTCACCAGCAGCTTTCTTCTTCATGTCTGACCTGAGGTATGTAAATTTCCTTCTCACTTCTCCCTCATCTTTCTGAATATGCCTCACATTATTTACAGCATCTTTTACACTTTCTCAAGCATTTGCTTTGACTCGGGACGTGATGGTGTTGCTTAATTTTTCAAATAATATTTTCCTTCTTTCCGACACCTCCAGAACCATTGAACATAATTCTTTTTCTGAGAAGTTAGGGCCTTCCACTATATTTTGGCACACTATTAACTTTACGTAATGTAAAATACTAGGGACCTCTTTAGGCCTTGCTAGGGACACTGTCAACTAAGCCGCTCTGTGTTTATCTTTGAATTTGATCATCCGTTGTATTTTCGGAGAATCTCTGTTTTGATTGGTGTTTATGTCGACGAACTGCAATTGTGATTGGCTAATGACAAATCAGCTGGCGCTCTTACTGCCCTCTTGTGAGCTTCATGGAAAACACTCTAGGACAACATTAGGACATTTTCAATCTTGTTTGAGTATTGGTGATTTGGGATGTCCTAGGTGTGGCATAAGTTAGGAAATCCTAAGTTCCTTACGACAGCTAGTTGTCCTAACTTTGGACAGCTTTTGAGTATCCGGCCCCTGGCTTGCAGTCCTAACGGACCCAGGTTCAAATCCTCGATGGGGCAGGGAGCAGTTTGAGAATTTGAATTTTGTTATATTAAGCTTTACTGATCTACCAGAAGACCCACCGACATGTCGTAAAATTACCCCCGCTAATACCAATACACCAGTCCTGTATGAGACAGCCCTAGCCTGTATTCAATACGGACAGTGGGTGTTAGCGCCGAAGTGGTGACATATAGAGGTGTATGGTATGTAGGAGGACAGCTGGGCCTTGATAGCAGGCTGTGAAGCCTATGCCCAGAGTCACAAAAAAAAAAAAAAAATCATTTGTGGCAACCCCTTCAGTGATTAAGGCCTCTGGCTGTACTTGTTTTGTATGCTGAATTTGAGATCACCATAGACATTAATAGTATCAAAGAATGAGAATACATCAATGTGCCAGAAAAAATAATAATAAGGAAGATGTGATAGACAGTCTCCTCAGGTAACAAAAATATGATCCAGAGAATTGAAAATTTTAGAGGGCAGAATTTAGAACTCACAAAAAAATTATTTCCTGACATCTTGTTACATCAACTTCCCTTGTGAGAGTTTGGCTTCATCAGCAGGCATCTGGCAATTAAAAATGTATAAAATCAAATACATAAATATGTACAATATACATATGTAGTTAAATAACAATAAGGTGCATTACCAATTATACAAATGTCTTGTACTGAGGCAGACTCTAATATCAATCCATGGCCTTACGACGAACAGCAAGACGGTGAACAATGGCTTTTGAAATTTAGTGATGTTACCGTTGCAACTCCATATACTTTTTGAGAATATTGTGTAAGGAGTTTTGTAATTCTTTGGCCCAAAAAAAAGGAGAGATATTCCTGACTGCAGCCGTACATCCAATGAATTTTTCCAAACAAAAATTGATATGAAGAATTTTTAAATGAACAGTATATAAAAATGATGTCATGCTTCCTCATAACCCCTTGAAGCCGGGTGATATCCTGTTTAGCTTTCTCTTGTTGCTTCTGAACAATTCTATTCACCAAAGTAATAGCCTCTCCTACTGTAGGGGATAATGGAGACTACACCTAAGCCCTCCTGTTCCAAAAGCCTATCTGAATAAAACTGTCAGAAAATGGCAAGAATAAAATCATAAAACACATCCCCGGCTCTAGAGGTTAAGGAGCAGCATGCAGGTCAACCTTGCTGTACAAACAGGTTACATTTATGGAAAGCTGATCAGATGGTAATTAATTTTAAACAGAATGTAGAGATCAGATAAGCAAACTCAGTGATCGTATAGTGAAGAATGGAGCTTTACAGGGGAATTTTAGGGATTCATATGGGGATTACGGGGATTTATG